>VZQC01012855.1:278713-302305 GCA_009823505.1 Rhizomys pruinosus | reverse complement strand
AAGTTCTGGGATTAAAGGCGTGTGCCATCAGGCCTGGCACACATTTATACTTTTTATGCACATAAATCTATCAAGTCTCTGACCTAGTGCAGGCTTCTTGTATGTGGTGTATACTATTCAATTTTGGGAGGGAAAATTACACACACTTAATTTTTCCACTTTGGATCAGAACCCTCAGAAGATAGTCTCTTGATTTTTTGACTATTTGTAAGTAAGTACTTCCTGGCTCTTGGAAAAAAACTCTAGATTTGTTGAAAGTTAGTTGGGAAACTGCTGGAATATCTAGCTTTTCCTCACCCAAGATGGAAGTTAGACTTACTATTTATGTAAAGCTGTGTTCAGGTTTTATCAATGGACATGCCATAGACCTGGGCATGAGGTACAGGCTTGTTGCCCGTGTCCTCTGCCAACTGCCTGAGCTCATGGCTGACACAGTCCTCCTCTTTACCTCTCCTTTGATTTTTGTGCTTGCCTAGATGTGGAATTTTAAGGGAAACATCTTTTCTTTTATCTTCCAAAAAGAAATTAAAATGAGGCTCTATTCAGTTTTTAAACGCTCAGATTGGCTCTATTCTGATAACTTGGAACTGAATGATATTTTATCTTTAGGGAAGAGGAGAAACTTGGAATAGATTTTTTTTTTTTAAGTAGAAATGAGAAGACCTTCGGTTCTAGTCCTCTCCTCGCCACTTGCTAGTCTGTGATGACCCTTGAATGGTGTCTGAGCCTCAGTTTCAATATCTGGGAAATGTGGCCAGGAATACTGACTGCTTCAGCGGCCTTTGCCTGGGTGTCAGAAAGAGAACGGGAAACAAAAGGCACTTTGTGGCTTGGATGCAGCTCAGTGGTAGAGTACTTGCTTAGCATGTGTGAGATCCTAGGTTCAATCCTCAGTACTGGTAAAAAAAAAAAAAAAAGGCAAAGCATTTTGTAAACCATGATGTACCAAAAATTATTGTTCAGAAGCGTCAACACTGTAAGCTTATTGGGTGTTAGAAAAAGTGTGAATCTGGGGCAGAAACCTGGTTTCATTGGCAAAGTATGATCTATACTGCAGAAGATGATGGCTCGAAGGGTGTGCTTATTTGTGCAACAAATATTCTTTGAGTACCTTCTTTGCTTGGCCTAATGGGAGGAACTGGGGATTTAATTCTAAATTTGTGGGACAGGACTGTAGTCCTAGATGCAGGCTGCATTGTGCATGTGTAGGCTAGTGCTTAGCTGACTTGTTCACCAACAAGTCCCTTCCTGGTTCTGGTCCCCTCTCTCCCCCAAAAGGCTGGAACAATATGTAATGATGTAGAGGTCTGACACTGGCTACTGGGAGGTGATATCATTCGATGTGAGGCCTGCCTGTCCCAACCCTATATAGCTTCTTGCTCTGCATGAATAAAGAGGATTTTCCTACAAGCTTTGCTACCTGAAAGGGCTCTCTGGGTTATTATTGCGAGACCGATCCTGGAGGTGTTAATCTTTCAGCTGGCTTTGCATCTTGTCCAGGCGTGGGGCTGGATCCCACCACTAGTTGGGTGGTCACCAAGGCTAATAGCCTCTGGCCACAGGTTTGACCACATGTGAGGGGCATGGAAGCCAACAGCTTCCTGGCCAGGTGGAGTTACCAACTTCCCACTGCAGATTTGCCCACAAGGCCATCAGCTTTGTGGGTGCATGTTGTGGGGCCACTAGCCCAGACACAGGTCCAGCCGTGGGGTCATCAATATTACATGGCGGCCAGAAGGCCAACAGCCTCCTGGACATCTAACACTCACAACTGCAGGAACTTATGACTTTTACCACATAAGTTGATGTGGTCCTGCCCACGTGGAGCCTACTAACTAGAGGTGGAGATGGGCATTATCTAAATGAACACCTGGGTTAAGTCAGTAGACTATAAACTGATATGCCTGAAGTACCTGGAATGTCCACTCTGCCCTTAGTAAATACTTGTTGAACTTGTGGTCAATCCTTAGAATGAAAACCACATAAATCCTTGAGAGTAAACACCAAGGGACCAGATATCCTTAGGGGTTCAGAGGATGGGCACTTGACAGAGAGATGTTTGAACCAGGATCTGAAGGATGGATAAAATCAACTTGGAAGAGGTTGTCGCCTTGCTCCCACAAGCCTTTTTCCTGGATGAGAAACGCCATCTTCACTGCAAGGAGGATGGGTCTGTCTATCCTCACGTGTCAAAGAATTTTTGGATGCTCTGAGGATCTGTGTCTTCAGCATAGGGATGTGCTTACTAGTGACTGGATGTTTCAGGCTATAAACTAATTGAAAGTGGAGCTTGTAGCTAGGAGATCAAAATATTTAGGATTTTTGTGTAACATGATGATGTACCTTTTCAGATGCTTCCACTGGCTCTCAGAGATAGAATCTTTTGTTCTTGGGATATATTCTTTTTTCTTTGTGTTTATGTTACAATTCTCCTTAATATGGTAAGAATTGAAGTATTGTATCATTTAGTGTTAATTTGCTTGTCTTTCTCAGAGAGGAGCAGGTGGGAGACAGAGATGTTGGTGTGTTAGTTATCTTTAATTGTTTAAATAAGTAATCTATAGATGATTTTACCAGAAGAGTCACAATCTCAACACCAGGATCTGAAGACCTAGTCACGTGGAGAAGGTATATGACAGTCAACTTCAGTTATTTTTGTGATAGGAGTTTTCCCTTTAACCTACCATTTTCCTGCTCTTTCTTACTATTAGATGCCCCCAAATAGGTCCATGAGGGGTAACATTTACTAAAACACCAACTGAACACTAATGTAGTAATTTTATTATTAAATTAAAACTAGGTATTAAAATTAAAATTGGGGCTGGAGAGATGGCTCAGTGGTTAAGAGCACTGACTGCTCTTGCAGAGGAGCCGGGTTTGATTCCCAACACCCACATGGTGGCTAAGAACCATCTTAGGTCGGGTGTGTTGGCACACGCCTTTAATCCCAGCACTTGGGAGGCAGAGGCAGGCGGACCTCTGTGAGTTCAAGGCCAGCCTTGTCTATAGAGTGAGCTCCAGGCTAGCTGTCTCAAAAATAGCAAAAAAAAAAACGAAAGAAAAAATTAAACTTCTCTTAATTTTTTTATTATTGAGTGTATTGTCTGCATGTGTCTAAGTGCACCCGTGTTGTGCAAAAAGCCTTAGGAGGTTTAGAAGAGGGTGTTGGATTCCGCTAGAACTGGAATTCTCCTGAAACTGGAGCTACAGACAGCTGCCATGTGGGTTCTGGGAATTTGAACAGGGTCTTCTGCAAGAGCAGCAGTGTCTTAATACTAAGCTATCTCTCCAGCCTCATACTAATTGAATAAAAATTTTAAGAGGAAGCTGGGTGTTGCTGTGTGCTTGCATGTATTTAATCCCAGAACTGGAGGCAGAAATTCAAGGGTAGGAATTCCTCAAGGGAGGAATTCAAGGATAGCCTGGTCTACATAGTGAGTTCCCGGCCAGCGGGGATTTACATAGTAAGATCAGGTGAAGCCTGGAGATGTATCTCAGCGGTAGAAGGTTTTGAGTGCTTTGTCTAGTGAACTCTAAGCCCTGGGTTCTGTCCCCGGGACTGGAGGACTCCTAAAGATCCACAGGGAGCTCATTTTATGTCCAGAGAGTATGTTGAGACAGGCTGGTGTTTTCTGGCTCAAAGCTCATGGTTCTTTCTGAGAAAACTGGCAGACCTGTAGCTCTCCCCTTGGAAAAGCAGATGCAGAGTTCCTTGCTTGTAGCTACTGTCCTCATAGCCCAGTGCCCTGGATGCAGCTGCTCAGGGACTGATGCACTGATGATTCAGACCAGTCAGTTGAGGTCAATAAGGCCATCTAATCCAGTCTACTTTGGGGAGAGTGAATCCCATGCACAAGAGGTCCCAGCAGTAAACTGGCACAGAAGCTCTGAGCCCAGGAAGTAAAAGGCACAAAACAAGAGAGGAAGGTAGTGATGGGGTGGAGAGATGGCTCAGGGTTAAGAACACATGGTGCTCTTCCAGGGACCCTGGTTCTATTTCCGCACCCACCCTGGTGGCTGAAGCCCAGTCAGTAACTCAGTTCCATGGGATCTAAGCCCTCTTCTGACCCTTGGGCATTGCCCAGGAGTGCACTTTACAGACCTGCAGACAATTGCTTACACACATAAAAATTTTAAACTTAATACGGAGGAGGGAGGGGCTAGTGAGTGTAGGGGGAATGTTAGTGTTTGGTTCAGCCTGAGACTGCCCAGGAAATGCAGAAGAGACAGAAGAGGAAGAGGACAGCACAATGGAGCCCAAGAGAATAGCCAGAGATTAGTACATTCTTTCTATGCTATCTGCTCAGATCACAATAATCCCATTGTTGTGAGTGCATCTTTCTCTCACACTTTTAAGGCTCCTCTGTGGAAGCCATGTTTGTGCTATACGGGCTCCATTTTGCAAATCTTGTTTGATTGGAGGATCAAGATTAGTGGTTGGTCCAAGCTGAGCCAATCAGATGCTCTTTCCTGGGACTTTGGATTTGGGACTGAGAAGTACTCTGTCCGTGGCTGGAGCAAAGAGGCATGCATCTATGGCGCACAAAGACTCAGGTGGTGAGTGAGGAGAGAAGAGAGTAAGAAGCAGAGATGTGTCAAGAAGTCAGCATGGAAAGGCCCTGTGAACAGAGGAGGGTGCGTACATTTGTTTCTGACAGCTATCCATTTTCTGGTGTGCACCCACTTTAAAGAAATCCCTTAGGGCCTCAAAAATGCATGAGATTTTAACATATCCACTACTAATTAAAATTTTTATAGTGTTTTTAAGTGGTTGTATGTATGTGTACCATATATGTCGTAGTGCTCACAGAGGCCAGAAGAGAGGTGATTAGAGGTCCCCTGGAGCATTGGAGTTATAAGCATGTATTGCTAGCTACCACATGGCTGCTGGGTACGCAAACTTGGGTCCTCTGCAAGAACAGCACATTTCTTATAACCAAGAGCCATAACCCCGCAAACCCCACTACTATATATATATACTATATATATATATAATACATATATATATAATAATATATATTGAATGCCCCTTAGTGAGGAAGAGCTTACCTTCTTAACAAGTAAGGGGACTCTGGATGAGGCTGACTAGACTCAGTGGATGAACATAAGTATAGGACCTATGAGAACTAACTTGAAACAACTAAGCTTAACACAAGAAATAGAGAAATGAATTCCACGTGGTGGGGCTGTGGGGAGGGGGTAGAATGGATTAAGATTAGCTGTGCATGGTGGTGCTGCACACCTTTAATTCCAGCAATAGGAGCGTGAGGCAGGAGGACTTAGTGGATTATAGCAGCCTGAGATCTACGAGATCAGCAGTCCAGACCAAGCTGGGGCTACAGGGAGACCTTGTCTAAACACACACACACACACACACACACACACACACACACACACACACACACGGTGATTAAGATTGATTGAGATATTCTGTATGAAATATACAAAAATTCAGTTAAAAATTAAGATGGCTTGAGGGCTCCAATTTCTGAAGTAAAGAGCCTCAGTGAAGAGGAGTCTGTGTAGCAACATGTGTGAAATGACCCTCAGGAAAGCTGTGTGGACGATTTCTTGTCCCTCCCACAGTAAGCCTGTAGCTGAGTTATCCCTGTTTCTTGTCACCTAGTAAGGACTAACAAATAAATATAACTGGAGAATCTGATCTTCTAATGGAATTATGGCATAGTAATAGAGTAATAGAATATAGAAATAATGCAGTTAGATTTTCAAATACCAAATAGCACTTGGAGTTTGAGGATCCTTTAGCTATTTTCTTTTCTGTTTAACTTTGTTCTGACGTCTGTCTTTGTGTCCTTGGAGGGCAGGGCTGTCTGGGTGCACAGGCATGGGAAAACCCACACTTGTTTCTTTATGCTCAGTGGATCCCATTCTCCCAATTCTGCACATCTGTGACGACGGGGCTTGGCCTCTGAGGAGAAGGGACACTTCAGTGATACATGAGTTCAGCGAGTGTGATCTTATTTATGGGAAAATATGGTGTGTGCCCCAGAGTACATCATCCAATACCCAGTAGACCCTCCATCAAAATTTATTAAGTGACTTACAGAATAGTTTATCCTTATTGGCAAGTTAAAAGACATACATACAAAAACAATCATAAAACTTGACACCAAACCACACATTAAATTACATAACTTGAGCATGCACATGGATTGATGCCTAATAAAATCCTCTAGGGTAATAACTGTGATGATGATATCTTCACAGTGCAGTTTCTTAACCCAAGGCAAGAATTCCTGAGCATGGAAATGTGGATAAGGATGTTGGGTCTCCTTGTCATTTGCAAAGAGAGTCCTTTTCCTTTACCCCAGACTGTGTTTTAATTTTGCAAGAAAAACAGCAAGCCCTATGCCACCAGGCCATCATGCATCAGTCCTGCTGAATTCCCCAGTGGGGATGACATCATGATTTCTCAGGGACTTCTTATCTCTTTTGTCAGAGGAACATTCATAGTTTTCATATAAAATTTAATGGCTGGAAACATCTGTTCTCCATCCAACTGTGATGTTTCAATTTGGGTAGAGATAGTAATCCCTTGGCTGAGCACAAGCCATGTGTGCTATGCCTTGGATGCTCAGAAAAATAATGAGAGAGAGAGAGAGAGAGAGAGAGAGAGAGAGAGAGAGAGAGAGGAGGAGAAGTAGAAGGGGTGAATGAGACCGGGTGTCTGGGTAGGAAACCGGTCCTTGTTTCTGCCGATGGCATGTGTGTAGACACATTCCTTCTGGCTGATCTTGGTGGCCCTTAGGCCCTCCTGCCACCTGCACCCCAGGATGCAGCCATGGGGCCTCATGAAAATTAGCTCTATTTATGGGAGCTGCTTCCTTGTAAAAGTTGTGGGACTTCCTGGTGCTTGTTTGGGAAGGGGCAGATGTGCATCTGCAGGTCATGGTTCCTGAACACATTTGAACTCCAAGCTGACAGAGCTGGTTTCTTGTTTCTGGACCTGAGATATGCTCTTACTTCCCACCACCTAAACCTTTGCCTGAACTTTGTTTGAGTTATTAGTATAAGAGTGAATAGAGCTGTTTATGGTGGCATGCTCCTTTAATCTTAGCACTTGGGAGGCAGATCTATGTGATTTCAAGGCCAGCTGGGACTACCCAGAAACCCTGTCTCAAAAAGACCAAAAAAAAAAAAAAAAAAAAAAAGAGAGCCATGGACTCTTTTTGCACAATGTAGTGCTTGTGTTAAGGCCCTTGATCTCTCTCTCTCTCTCTCTCTCTCTCTCTCTCTCTCTCTCCATTCAGGTGGTTCTCTAGCTATTACAATATGCGCATCCTGGACTCTCTCTCTATCTATCTCTCTCTCCCTCTCTCTCTCTCCATTCTGGGGTCTCTCCAGCTATTACAATATGTACATCCGGGTCACAGAATGTGTGCACATGCATAGAACAAACACACAAATACATATGCCATTCCCAATACATGCAGACAAAAACACACCCACCCCTGACAAGTATTGTCCATAACACAAGAACGCATGACTGAGTTTCCTCAGGGCTCTTTTCTCTCATCTACTCAAGTAGGCTTATTGCTATGTTTCTCTGCCTCTGCTCTTCTGAACACACACCTCTGTGATAGTGCCTGCATTTCATTTTGCAGAGATGGTGTTGGAGAGAATTGGTCTCAGTCTGAAGTCAAATGGCATGGGTACATATCACTTTATCACTTCTGTCACAGCTGTGTGAATGTGGGTAAAGTACCCAATATCTCTGTGTGCATCAGCTTCCTGATTTGTAAAACAGAGGTATTATCAATAATGATCACATATAGGGTTGGAGAGATGGCTGAGCACCTAAGAGAGCAAGGAGGACCTGGGTTCAGCTCCTAGCACTTACATTAGTTGGCTGACAGCTGCCTGCTCCAGGGGATTCAATGACCTCTCTGGCTTCCATAGGCACCTGTGCTCATTGTACACAGACCCACACATAGACATATGCATTCCATTTACAAGGAAAAAATAAGATCTTTAGAAAAAATGACCACATAGGCTGGAGAAATGGCTCCGTGTTAAAGAACATTGATTGCTCTTCGCAGAGGACTCAGGTTCAGTTCCCAGAACCCACATGGCAGCTAACAACCATCTATAATTTCAGTCCCAAGGGATATGATGCTCTCTTCTGGCCTCCGTGGGCATTATATGCACATACATGCAGCAAAACACTCATATACACAAAAGAAAAAAATTTAAAAAGTCGGACTCAGTGAGGTGCTGGTAAGCCAAGGCAGAACTGCCTTGACCCTTTGGGGGTGCTCAACACCTTCCCCTGAAACCCACAGCTTGGGCCCTGGACAGGCACACGGACTCAGTGAGGTTCTGGTAAGGCAAGGTGGAACTGCCTTGGCCCTTGGGGGCCAAAGTAGCAACACAATCCCCCTCCCACACTCCATCAACCTGGTGGAGATGTGGTGCAGAGGATCTAGCAGGTGCAGCATTAGTGATTATAGTCTTTACAGACAATGTTGAGGTGGAAGAATCCAAAGAAACAAAGAAACAAACAAATCCACATGCCAAAGACACAGAGAAAAAATAACATGGGAAAAGCTCATAATAAATCTACATGAACTCTACCAACCCTACAGAAGATCCCTACAATGAGATCTCTGAGGAAAGAAGCCAAGACATTGACCTTAGAAGAACAACAGTAGATATATTCAAAGAAATTAGAGAACTAAGGGGGAGAGAATGAAAAACCCAAGAAATACCTAGAGGGAGATAATGACAAACGTTGGAAAGAACTAAAGGGAGAAAATGACAAACTCCAGAAGGAAGTGGAAAAACCGAAAAGATCCCAGGCTGAAATGAAAAAAGAAAATGACCAACGAACCAAGGAGAATAACAGGCTCCAGAAGGAAGTGGTAAATCTAAAGAAATCACAGGATGGAATGAAAAAGGAAATTGAACCTTCATCCAATCACCAGGAAAGGATGGGAAAAAGCCTCAGAAGCAGAATGGAAGAAGCAGAAAAAAGAATATTAGACCTGCAGGATAATACAGAGCAACTAGAAAGCTCAAGTAAAGATTATGAAAATTAAAAAAAAAAACAAGAGTGACAGGGCTGGAGAGATGGCTCAGCAGTTAGGAGCTCTGACTGCTCTTCCAGAGGACCTGGATTCGATTCCCAGCACCCACATGGCGGCTAAGAACCACCTTTAATGTAGTCATGGTGATGCATGCCTTTATTCCTAGCACTCAGGAGGCAGAGGCAGGTGGATCTCTGTGAGTTCAAGGCCAGCCTGGTCTACAGAGTGAGTTCCAGGCCAGCTGGGGCTACAGGGAGACCCTGTCTTGAAGAGACAAAAACAAAACAAAAACAAAAAACAAAAAACACAAGAGTGGAACAACCAGGAAAATGTGGGACACTATGAAAAGACCAAACCTCCACATCATAGGGATAAAGGAAGGAGAAGAATCCCAAGACAACACTATTGACAAGATCTTCAACAGGATAATAAAAGAAAATTTCCCCAAAATGAAAAAAGACAATCCCATACAAATACAAGAAGCACATAGAACACCAAATAGACAGGACCAGAAAAGAAACTCCCTACGCCATATAATTGTTAAAACACTAGATGCTCAAAACAAAGACAAGACAAAATACTGAAAGCCACAAGAGAAAAACAACAAGTTACATATAAGGGGAAACCCATCAGAATCACAGCTGACTTCTCAGTCCAAACTATGAAAGCTAGAAGCATGTGCACCAAAGTATTCCCTGTCCTAAACAACTTTAGATGCCAACCCAGACTACTATATCCAGCAAAAATGTCAGTTATAGTTGAAGGAGAAAGAAAAATCTTTCATGACATGAACAAGAATACATGTCTAAGAAACCAACACTTCAGAAAATCCTCGAAGCAATCCAAAGAACAGAGGAAAGGAGCAACTATCCCTAAGCAATTAAAGACACAACTCAACAAAAGCATAACAGAGTAAATACAAATGTAGACCAAGAATGCAAAAAAAACAAAACAAAACAAAACAAAACAAAAAAAACCAAAACATAGGGTGAAAGGAAGCAGCACACATCTCTCAATAATAACCTTAAATACTAATGGTCTAAACTCCTCAATCAAAAGACATAAACTGGGAGAATGGATTAGGAAACAGAATCCTTCTATTTGATGTCTACAAGAAACCATCTCACCCTGAAGGACAAACACCACCTTGGAGTGAAAGGATGGAAAAAAAATATTCCAAGCAAATAGTACCAAGAAACAAGCCACAGCGGCTATTCTAATATCAGACAAAATAGATCTCAAAGTAAAACTAATCAGAAGAGACAAACAGGGCCATTACATCTTTGTCAAAGGAACTTCACAGACCTAAATGTCTATGCACCAAACTCTGGCACACCTAACTATAAACACTACTCTGCAGGACCTCAAGACACAGATTAATCCTAACACACTAAGAGGGGAGACTTCAACACCTCACTGAGCCCCTTGGATAGATCAACTGGACAAAAAAAAAATAAACAGAGAGACATCAGAACTGAACAATACAATACACCAAATGGACCTCACAGATATCTACAGAATATTCCACCCAAACACCAGAGAATATACTTTTTACTCAGCACCTCATGAAACATTCTCCAAAATTGACCACATACTGGGGCTCAAAAGAAATCTCAACAAATACAAAAGGATTGAAATTATTCCATGCATTCTATTAGACCACAGTGCAATAAAGCTCAATATGAACACCAGAATAAGTCCAACTAGGTACAAGAACACATGGAGAGTAAACAACATAATCCTGAATAACAAATGGGTCAGGGAATAAATAAAGAGTGAAATAAAAGTATTCATGAAACTGAACAAAAAAGACAGTACAACACAACAAAAGTTGTGTGATACTTTAAAAGCAGGCTTGAGAGGGAAATTTATGGTCCTAAGTGCCCACATCAAAAAAACAGAAAGGGAACAAATAAATGATCTAACACTGCAGCTAAAAACACTTGAGAGACAACAACAAATGAACCCTAAGCCCAAAAGNCAAAAAAAAAAAAAACAACAACAAAAAAAACAAACTAGCCATCTCCCCACCCCAAGACGGTTCTTCAAAGGAATTTGCATTCCAAAATTATTGCATGGGAGGTAATTTTGTTTTGATTCTTGTATATGAGACAATGTTACTCTTTTAGCTTACACTCCAGTAAGTTAGGCTATGTACAGATTATTAGGTTCTAAATAATTGCTCCCTTATCAGAGAATTACTGTCCAAGCCCTATTGTTATAGACACACATGACAACTTAACTCTCCCTCCTTTATATTTGTTTCATTGTTTTTGTTGTTGTTTGTATAAGAAGAAACAGAATTCCCTTCTCTCCCCAAGGTGATATGCCCTGTGTGGGCGCAAAAGATAGTCTTTGCTCTGAATTCACTGCCCTCTTGGAATCAACACAGCTGCACATCTTTCTTTTCATTGGGAAATTTTATTATTTATCTCCAGGTTTTTTTACTTAAAAATTTCTTTCTCGTGAATGTATGCAGATTCACGGTGCCATGGTGGGCATGCAACATTCAGAGGACAATTCACAAGGGTCAGTTCACTCCTTCTACAACGTGGGTTCTGAGGATTGAAATCAGGTCATTAGGCTCGACTGCAAGTGCCCTTACCACTGAGCCATCTGGCATCTTAACCCAGTTTTTTCTTTTCTTCTTGTATTTTCTCTTTCTGAAACTCATGGAGGACTACTTCCTGGATAAGTCTTCAGTATGCTTCTTAAGATTTTGTGTAATTTTCCAATTTTTTGGCTTTTGCTTTGTCCTTCATAAGATCTTCTTGGCACATCATATGGTCTTCCTAATAATTTAGAAATTTTTATTTATATTATTTGGACTTTTATTTTTGGTCTTTTGAGACAGGGTCTCCCTGTAGCCACAGCTGTCCTGGAACTCACTAGGTAGACCACTTGCCTCCCAAGTGCTAGGATTAGAGGTGTGAGCTACCGTGCCTGGTGACAGCTCTTTCTTTATAGCAGCCTGTGGTAGGTTTTCTAGACATTGCTGTCTAACAGTTCTACAGAAATATCAATTAAAATTATTTTTACATTGTCTTCTTGTCTCTTAATTAGCTGTCTTTTTTGAAATTATATTTAGTCTGATCATCTAGTATTTCTATTTTCTGTCACTTTTTCTTCTTTCTTTCTTTCTTTCTTTCTTTCTTTCTTTCTTTCTTTCTTTCTTTCTTTCTTTCTTTCTTTCTTTCTTTCTTTTTTTTGTCTTTTTGAGACAGGGTCTCCCTTTAGTCCCAGCTGACCTGGAGCTCATTATGCAGACCAGGCGGGCCTTGAACTAACAGAGATCTGCCTGCCTCTGCCTCCCAAGTTCTGGGATTAAAGGCGTGTGCCATCAGGCCTGGCACACATTTATACTTTTTATGCACATAAATCTATCAAGTCTCTGACCTAGTGCAGGCTTCTTGTATGTGGTGTATACTATTCAATTTTGGGAGGGAAAATTACACACACTTAATTTTTCCACTTTGGATCAGAACCCTCAGAAGATAGTCTCTTGATTTTTTGACTATTTGTAAGTAAGTACTTCCTGGCTCTTGTAAAAAAACTCTAGATTTGTTGAAAGTTAGTTGGGAAACTGCTGGAATATCTAGCTTTTCCTCACCCAAGATGGAAGTTAGACTTACTATTTATGTAAAGCTGTGTTCAGGTTTTATCAATGGACATGCCATAGACCTGGGCATGAGTTACAGGCTTGTTGCCCGTGTCCTCTGCCAACTGCCTGAGCTCATGGCTGACACAGTCCTCCTCTTTACCTCTCCTTTGATTTTTGTGCTTGCCTAGATGTGGAATTTTAAGGGAAACATCTTTTCTTTTATCTTCCAAAAAGAAATTAAAATGAGGCTCTATTCAGTTTTTAAACGCTCAGATTGGCTCTATTCTGATAACTTGGAACTGAATGATATTTTATCTTTAGGGAAGAGGAGAAACTTGGAATAGATTTTTTTTTTTTTTAAGTAGAAATGAGAAGACCTTCGGTTCTAGTCCTCTCCTCGCCACTTGCTAGTCTGTGATGACCCTTGAATGGTGTCTGAGCCTCAGTTTCAATATCTGGGAAATGTGGCCAGGAATACTGACTGCTTCAGCGGCCTTTGCCTGGGTGTCAGAAAGAGAACAGGAAACAAAAGGCACTTTGTGGCTTGGATGCAGCTCAGTGGTAGAGTACTTGCTTAGCATGTGTGAGATCCTAGGTTCAATCCTCAGTACTGGTAAAAAAAAAAAAAAAGGCAAAGCATTTTGTAAACCATGATGTACCAAAAATTATTGTTCAGAAGCGTCAACACTGTAAGCTTATTGGGTGTTAGAAAAAGTGTGAATCTGGGGCAGAAACCTGGTTTCATTGGCAAAGTATGATCTATACTGCAGAAGATGATGGCTCGAAGGGTGTGCTTATTTGTGCAACAAATATTCTTTGAGTACCTTCTTTGCTTGGCCTAATGGGAGGAACTGGGGATTTAATTCTAAATTTGTGGGACAGGACTGTAGTCCTAGATGCAGGCTGCATTGCGCATGTGTAGGCTAGTGCTTAGCTGACTTGTTCACCAACAAGTCCCTTCCTGGTTCTGGTCCCCTCTCTCCCCCAAAAGGCTGGAACAATATGTAATGATGTAGAGGTCTGACACTGGCTACTGGGAGGTGATATCATTCGATGTGAGGCCTGCCTGTCCCAACCCTATATAGCTTCTTGCTCTGCATGAATAAAGAGGATTTTCCTACAAGCTTTGCTACCTGAAAGGGCTCTCTGGGTTATTATTGCGAGACCGATCCTGGAGGTGTTAATCTTTCAGCTGGCTTTGCATCTTGTCCAGGCGTGGGGCTGGATCCCACCACTAGTTGGGTGGTCACCAAGACTAATAGCCTCTGGCCACAGGTTTGACCACATGTGAGGGGCATGGAAGCCAACAGCTTCCTGGCCAGGTGGAGTTACCAACTTCCCACTGCAGATTTGCCCACAAGGCCATCAGCTTTGTGGGTGCATGTTGTGGGGCCACTAGCCCAGACACAGGTCCAGCCGTGGGGTCATCAATATTACATGGCGGCCAGAAGGCCAACAGCCTCCTGGACATCTAACACTCACAACTGCAGGAACTTATGACTTTTACCACATAAGTTGATGTGGTCCTGCCCACGTGGAGCCTACTAACTAGAGGTGGAGATGGGCATTATCTAAATGAACACCTGGGTTAAGTCAGTAGACTAGAAACTGATATGCCTGAAGTACCTGGAATGTCCACTCTGCCCTTAGTAAATACTTGTTGAACTTGTGGTCAATCCTTAGAATGAAAACCACATAAATCCTTGAGAGTAAACACCAAGGGACCAGATATCCTTAGGGGTTCAGAGGATGGGCACTTGACAGAGAGATGTTTGAACCAGGATCTGAAGGATGGATAAAATCAACTTGGAAGAGGTTGTCGCCTTGCTCCCACAAGCCTTTTTCCTGGATGAGAAACGCCATCTTCACTGCAAGGAGGATGGGTCTGTCTATCCTCACGTGTCAAAGAATTTTTGGATGCTCTGAGGATCTGTGTCTTCAGCATAGGGATGTGCTTACTAGTGACTGGATGTTTCAGGCTATAAACTAATTGAAAGTGGAGCTTGTAGCTAGGAGATCAAAATATTTAGGATTTTTGTGTAACATGATGATGTACCTTTTCAGATGCTTCCACTGGCTCTCAGAGATAGAATCTTTTGTTCTTGGGATATATTCTTTTTTCTTTGTGTTTATGTTACAATTCTCCTTAATATGGTAAGAATTGAAGTATTGTATCATTTAGTGTTAATTTGCTTGTCTTTCTCAGAGAGGAGCAGGTGGGAGACAGAGATGTTGGTGTGTTAGTTATCTTTAATTGTTTAAATAAGTAATCTATAGATGATTTTACCAGAAGAGTCACAATCTCAACACCAGGATCTGAAGACCTAGTCACGTGGAGAAGGTATATGACAGTCAACTTCAGTTATTTTTGTGATAGGAGTTTTCCCTTTAACCTACCATTTTCCTGCTCTTTCTTACTATTAGATGCCCCCAAATAGGTCCATGAGGGGTAACATTTACTAAAACACCAACTGAACACTAATGTAGTAATTTTATTATTAAATTAAAACTAGGTATTAAAATTAAAATTGGGGCTGGAGAGATGGCTCAGTGGTTAAGAGCACTGACTGCTCTTGCAGAGGAGCCGGGTTTGATTCCCAACACCCACATGGTGGCTAAGAACCATCTTAGGTCGGGTGTGTTGGCACACGCCTTTAATCCCAGCACTTGGGAGGCAGAGGCAGGCGGACCTCTGTGAGTTCAAGGCCAGCCTTGTCTATAGAGTGAGCTCCAGGCTAGCTGTCTCAAAAATAGAAAAAAAAAAAAGAAAGAAAAAATTAAACTTGCTCTTAATTTTTTAATATGTGAGTGTATTGTCTGCATGTGTATAAGTGCACCCGTGTTGTGCAAAAGCCTAGGAGGTTAGAAGAGGGTGTTGGATCCGCTGGAGCTGGAGTTGTGGATGGTTGTTAGCGGCCATGTGGGTTCTGGGAATTGAACCAGGGTCTTCTGCAAGAGCAGCCAGTGTTCTTATATACTAAGCTATCTCTCCAGCCTCATACTAATTGAATTAAAAATTTTAAAGAGAAGCTGGGTGTTGTGTGTGCAATGTCTGTAATCCCAGCACTTGGAGGCAGAGGCAAGGCAGATCTCTGCTTGAGGCAAACCTGGTCTACATAGTGAGTTCCAGGCCAGCGGGGATTACATAGTAAGATCAGGTGAAGCCTGGAGATGTATCTCAGCGGTAGAGTGCTTGTCTAGTGAACTCTAAGCCCTGGGTTCTGTCCCCGGGACTGGAGGACTCCTAAAGATCCACAGGGAGCTCATTTTATGTCCAGAGAGTATGTTGAGACAGGCTGGTGTTTTCTGGCTCAAAGCTCATGGTTCTTTCTGAGAAAACTGGCAGACCTGTAGCTCTCCCCTTGGAAAAGCAGATGCAGAGTTCCTTGCTTGTAGCTACTGTCCTCATAGCCCAGTGCCCTGGATGCAGCTGCTCAGGGACTGATGCACTGATGATTCAGACCAGTCAGTTGAGGTCAATAAGGCCATCTAATCCAGTCTACTTTGGGGAGAGTGAATCCCATGCACAAGAGGTCCCAGCAGTAAACTGGCACAGAAGCTCTGAGCCCAGGAAGTAAAAGGCACAAAACAAGAGAAGGTAGTGATGGGGCTGGAGAGATGGCTCAGTGGTTAAGAACACTGGCTGCTCTTGCAGAGGACCCTGGTTCTATTCCCAGCACCCACCTGGTGGCTGAAGACCATCAGTAACTCCAGTTCCAGGGGATCTAATGCCCTCTTCTGACCTCCTTGGGCATTGCACAACAGGAGTGCACTTACAGACCTGCAGACAATATGCTTACACACATAAAAATAAAATTATATACGGAGAGGGAGGGGGCTAGTGAGTGTAGGGGACTGTTAGTGTTTGGTTCAGCCCGAGACATAGCCCAGGAAAGGCAGAAGAGGACAGCCACAAGGAGCCAAGAGAATAGCCAGAGATTAGTACATTCTTTCTATGCTATCTGCTCAGATCACAATAATCCCATTGTTGTGAGTGCATCTTTCTCTCACACTTTTAAGGCTCCTCTGTGGAAGCCATGTTTGTGCTATACGGCTCCATTTTGCAAATCTTGTTTGATTGGAGGATCAAGATTAGTGGTTGGTCCAAGCTGAGCCAATCAGATGCTCTTTCCTGGGACTTTGGATTTGGGACTGAGAAGTACTCTGTCCGTGGCTGGAGCAAAGAGGCATGCATCTATGGCGCACAAAGACTCAGGTGGTGAGTGAGGAGAGAAGAGAGTAAGAAGCAGAGATGTGTCAAGAAGTCAGCATGGAAAGGCCCTGTGAACAGAGGAGGGTGTGTACATTTGTTTCTGACAGCTTCCCATTTTCTGGTTGTGACCCTTTAAAGAAATCCCTTAGGGCCTCAAAAATGCATGAGATTTTAACATATCCACTACTAATTAAAATTTTTATATTTTTTAAGTGGTTGTATGTATGTGTACCATATATGTGTAGTGCTCACAGAGGCCAGAAGAGGGTGTTGGGTCCCCTGGAGCTGGAGTTATAGATGTTTGCTAGCTACCACATGGATGCTGGTGACCAAACTTGGGTCCTCTGCAAGAACAGCACATCTTTCTTAACCAAAGAGCCATATCCCCAGCAACCCCCACTACTATTATATATATATATATATATATATATATAATAATAAATATATATATTATAACAATGATGCCTCCTAGTGAGGAAAGCTTACCTTCTTAACAGTAGAGGGACTCTGGATGGGCTGACTAGACCTCAGTGGATGAACATGTACTGAGGACCATCTGGAGACACTGACTTGACACAATAGGCCTTAACACAAAGGACAGAATGAATGAATTCCAGTGGGGGGCTGTGGGGAAGGGGGTAGAATGGATAAGTATTAGCTGTGCATGGTGGTGCACACCTTTATTCCAGCACTCAGGAGGTGAGGCAGGGATCTCTGTGAGTATATAGGCAGCCTGGGTATAGAGATAGGTTCCAGGACCAGCTGGGGCTACAGGGGACCTTGTCTAAACACACACACACACACACACACACACAACAACACACACACACACACACCATGGTGATTAGATTGATGAGATATTCTGTATGAAATATACAAAAATTCAGTTAAAAATTAAATGGCTTGAGGGCTCCAATTTCTGAAGTAAAGAGCCTCAGTGAAGAGGAGTCTGTGTAGCAACATGTGTGAAATGACCCTCAGGAAAGCTGTGTGGACGATTTCTTGTCCCTCCACAGTAAGCCTGTAGCTGAGTTATCCCTGTTTCTTGTCACCTAGTAAGGACTAACAAATAAATATAACTGGAGAATCTGATCTTCTAATGGAATTATGGCATAGTAATAGAGTAATAGAATATAGAAATAATGCAGTTAGATTTTCAAATACCAAATAGCACTTGGAGTTTGAGGATCCTTTAGCTATTTTCTTTTCTGTTTAACTTTGTTCTGACGTCTGTCTTTGTGTCCTTGGAGGGCAGGGCTGTCTGGGTGCACAGGCATGGGAAAACCCACACTTGTTTCTTTATGCTCAGTGGACCCCATTCTCCCAATTCTGCACATCTGTGACGACGGGGCTTGGCCTCTGAGGAGAAGGGACACTTCAGTGATACATGAGTTCAGCGAGTGTGATCTTATTTATGGGAAAATATGGTGTGTGCCCCAGAGTACATCATCCAATACCCAGTAGACCCTCCATCAAAATTTATTAAGTGACTTACAGAATAGTTTATCCTTATTGGCAAGTTAAAAGACATACATACAAAAACAATCATAAAACTTGACACCAAACCACACATTAAATTACATAACTTGAGCATGCACATGGATTGATGCCTAATAAAATCCTCTAGGGTAATAACTGTGATGATGATATCTTCACAGTGCAGTTTCTTAACCCAAGGCAAGAATTCCTGAGCATGGAAATGTGGATAAGGATGTTGGGTCTCCATGTCATTTGCAAAGAGAGTCCTTTTCCTTTACCCCAGACTGTGTTTTAATTTTGCAAGAAAAACAGCAAGCCCCATGCCACCAGGCCATCATGCATCAGTCCTGCTGAATTCCCCAGTGGGGATGACATCATGATTTCTCAGGGACTTCTTATCTCTTTTGTCAGAGGAACATTCATAGTTTTCATATAAAATTTAATGGCTGGAAACATCTGTTCTCCATCCAACTGTGATGTTTCAATTTGGGTAGAGATAGTAATCCCTTGGCTGAGCACAAGCCATGTGTGCTATGCCTTGGATGCTCAGAAAAAATAATGAGAGAGAGAGAGCAATGAGAGAGAGAGAGAGACGAGAGAGAGAGAGATGGGGAAGTAAGACACGGTGGATGAATGAGACCGGGTGTCTGGGTAGGAAACCGGTCCTTGTTTCTGCCGATGGCATGTGTGTAGACACATTCCTTCTGGCTGATCTTGGTGGCCCTTAGGCCCTCCTGCCACCTGCACCCCAGGATGCAGCCATGGGGCCTCATGAAGATTAGCTCTATTTATGGGAGCTGCTTCCTTGTAAAAGTTGTGGGACTTCCTGGTGCTTGTTTGGGAAGGGGCAGATGTGCATCTGCAGGTCATGGTTCCTGAACACATTTGAACTCCAGGCTGACAGAGCTGGTTTCTTGTTTCTGGACCTGAGATATGCTCTTACTTCCCACCACCTAAACCTTTGCCTGAACTTTGTTTGAGTTATTAGTATAAGAGTGAAATAGAGCTGTTTTATGGTGGCATGCCCTTTCAATCTTAGCACTTGGGAGGCGAGGCAGTGTCTAGTGATTTCAAGGCAGCTGGGACTACCCAGAAACCCTGTCTCAAAAAGAACCAAAAAACAAAAAAAAAAAAAGAGAGCCATGGACTCTTTTTGCACAATGTAGTGCTTGTGTTAAGGCCCTTGATCTCTCTCTCTCTCTCTCTCTCCATTCAGGTGGTTCTCCAGCTATTACAATATGCGCATCCTGGACTCTCTCTCTCTCTCTCTCTCTCTCTCTCTCTCTCTCTCTCTCTTTCTCTCTCTCTCTCCATTCAGGGGTTTCTCCAGCTATTACAATATGTACATCCGGGTCACAGAATGTGTGCACATGCATAGAACAAACACACAAATACATATGCCATTCCCAATACATGCAGACAAAAACACACCCACCCCTGACAAGTATTGTCCATAACACAAGAACGCATGACTGAGTTTCCTCAGGGCTCTTTTCTCTCATCTACTCAAGTAGGCTTATTGCTATGTTTCTCTGCCTCTGCTCTTCTGAACACACACCTCTGTGATAGTGCCTGCATTTCATTTTGCAGAGATGGTGTTGGAGAGAATTGGTCTCAGTCTGAAGTCAAATGGCATGGGTACATATCACTTTATCACTTCTGTCACAGCTGTGTGAATGTGGGTAAAGTACCCAATATCTCTGTGTGCATCAGCTTCCTGATTTGTAAAACAGAGGTATTATCAATAATGATCACATATAGGGTTGGAGAGATGGCTGAGCACCTAAGAGAGCAAGGAGGACCTGGGTTCAGCTCCTAGCACTTACATTAGTTGGCTGACAGCTGCCTGCTCCAGGGGATTCAATGACCTCTCTGGCTTCCATAGGCACCTGTGCTCATTGTACACAGACCCACACATAGACATATGCATTCCATTTACAAGGAAAAAATAAGATCTTTAGAAAAAATGACCACATAGGCTGGAGAAATGGCTCCGTGTTAAAGAACATTGATTGCTCTTCGCAGAGGACTCAGGTTCAGTTCCCAGAACCCACATGGCAGCTAACAACCATCTATAATTTCAGTTCCAAGGGATATGATGCTCTCTTCTGGCCTCCGTGGGCATTATATGCACATACATGCAGCAAAACACTCATATACACAAAAGAAAAAAATTTAAAAAGTCGGACTCAGTGAGGTGCCGGTAAGGCAAGGTGAAACTGCCTTGACCCTTTGGAGGGGGCTCAACACCTGCCCCCTGAACTCCCAGGTTGGGCTCCAGAGAGAGGTGCATGGACTCAGTGAGGTGCTGGTAAGCCAAGGCAGAACTGCCTTGACCCTTTGGGGGTGCTCAACACCTTCCCCTGAAACCCACAGCTTGGGCCCTGGACAGGCACACGGACTCAGTGAGGTTCTGGTAAGGCAAGGTGGAACTGCCTTGGCCCTTGGGGGCCAAAGTAGCAACACAATCCCCCTCCCACACTCCATCAACCTGGTGGAGATGTGGTGCAGAGGATCTAGCAGGTGCAGCATTAGTGATTATAGTCTTTACAGACAATGTTGAGGTGGTAGAATCCAAAGAAACAAAGAAACAAACAAATCCACATGCCAAAGACACAGAGAAAAAATAACATGGGAAAAGCTCATAATAAATCTACATGAACTCTACCAACCCTACAGAAGATCCCTACAATGAGATCTCTGAGGAAAGAAGCCAAGACATTGACCTTAGAAGAACAACAGTAGATATATTCAAAGAAATTAGAGAACTAAGGGGGAGAGAATGAAAAACCCAAGAAATACCTAGAGGGAGATAATGACAAACGTTGGAAAGAACTAAAGGGAGAAAATGACAAACTCCAGAAGGAAGTGGAAAAACCGAAAAGATCCCAGGCTGAAATGAAAAAAGAAAATGACCAACGAACCAAGGAGAATAACAGGCTCCAGAAGGAAGTGGTAAATCTAAAGAAATCACAGGATGGAATGAAAAAGGAAATTGAACCTTCATCCAATCACCAGGAAAGGATGGGAAAAAGCCTCAGAAGCAGAATGGAAGAAGCAGAAAAAAGAATATTAGACATGCAGGATAATACAGAGCAACTAGAAAGCTCAAGTAAAGATTATGAAAATTAAAAAAAAAAACAAGAGTGACAGGGCTGGAGAGATGGCTCAGCAGTTAGGAGCTCTGACTGCTCTTCCAGAGGACCTGGATTCGATTCCCAGCACCCACATGGCGGCTAAGAACCACCTTTAATGTAGTCATGGTGATGCATGCCTTTATTCCTAGCACTCAGGAGGCAGAGGCAGGTGGATCTCTGTGAGTTCAAGGCCAGCCTGGTCTACAGAGTGAGTTCCAGGCCAGCTGGGGCTACAGGGAGACCCTGTCTTGAAGAGACAAAAACAAAACAAAAACAAAAAACAAAAAACACAAGAGTGGAACAACCAGGAAAATGTGGGACACTATGAAAAGACCAAACCTCCACATCATAGGGATAAAGGAAGGAGAAGAATCCCAAGACAACACTATTGACAAGATCTTCAACAGGATAATAAAAGAAAATTTCCCCAAAATGAAAAAAGACAATCCCATACAAATACAAGAAGCACATAGAACACCAAATAGACAGGACCAGAAAAGAAACTCCCTACGCCATATAATTGTTAAAACACTAGATGCTCAAAACAAAGACAAGACAAAATACTGAAAGCCACAAGAGAAAAACAACAAGTTACATATAAGGGGAAACCCATCAGAATCACAGCTGACTTCTCAGTCCAAACTATGAAAGCTAGAAGCATGTGCACCAAAGTATTCCCTGTCCTAAACAACTTTAGATGCCAACCCAGACTACTATATCCAGCAAAAATGTCAGTTATAGTTGAAGGAGAAAGAAAAATCTTTCATGACATGAACAAGATGAAAGAATACATGTCTAAGAAACCAACACTTCAGAAAATCCTCGAAGCAATCCAAAGAACAGAGGAAAGGAGCAACTATCCCTAAGCAATTAAAGACACAACTCAGCAAAAGCATAACAGAGTAAATACAAATGTAGACCAAGAATGCAAAAAAAAAACAAACAAAACAAAACAAAAAAAAACAAAACATAGGGTGAAAGGAAGCAGCACACATCTCTCAATAATAACCTTAAATACTAATGGTCTAAACTCCTCAATCAAAAGACATAAACTGGGAGAATGGATTAGGAAACAGAATCCTTCTATTTGATGTCTACAAGAAACCATCTCACCCTGAAGGACAAACACCACCTTGGAGTGAAAGGATGGAAAAAAAATATTCCAAGCAAATAGTACCAAGAAACAAGCCACAGCGGCTATTCTAATATCAGACAAAATAGATCTCAAAGTAAAACTAATCAGAAGAGACAAACAGGGCCATTACATCTTTGTCAAAGGAACTTCACAGACCTAAATGTCTATGCACCAAACTCTGGCACACCTAACTATAAACACTACTCTGCAGGACCTCAAGACACAGATTAATCCTAACACACTAAGAGGGGAGACTTCAACACCTCACTGAGCCCCTTGGATAGATCAACTGGACAAAAAAAAATAAACAGAGAGACATCAGAACTGAACAATACAATACACCAAATGGACCTCACAGATATCTACAGAATATTCCACCCAAACACCAGAGAATATACTTTTTACTCAGCACCTCATGAAACATTCTCCAAAATTGACCACATACTGGGGCTCAAAAGAAATCTCAACAAATACAAAAGGATTGAAATTATTCCATGCATTCTATTAGACCACAGTGCAATAAAGCTCAATATGAACACCAGAATAAGTCCAACTAGGTACAAGAACACATGGAGTGTAAACAACATAATCCTGAATAACAAATGGGTCAGGGAATAAATAAAGAGTGAAATAAAAGTATTCATGAAACTGAACAAAAAAGACAATACAACACAACAAAAGTTGTTTGATACTTAAAAAGCAGGCTTGAGAGGGAAATTTATGGTCCTAAGTGCCCACATCAAAAAAACAGAAAGGGAACAAATAAATGATCTAACACTGCAGCTAAAAACACTTGAGAGACAACAACAAATGAACCCTAAGCCCAAAAGAGAGGAAAAAAAATCACAAAAATGAGAACAGAAATCATCAATGAAATAGAAACAAAGAAAACAATACATAGAATCAACGATTCCAAAATCTGGTTCTTTGAAAAGATAAACAAAATAGACAGACCTCTAGCCCAGGTAACCAAAAAAAAA
>VZQC01012855.1:142633-276174 GCA_009823505.1 Rhizomys pruinosus | reverse complement strand
ATTGTTGTAAGGATTAAGGATGTAAAGCCATTTTTAAAGTTTCTTTGCCAAATTTATTTCGTCATTTGGGGACTTTCTGTTCCAATCCTTAGCCCTCCTTTTTTTTTAAGTAATTTTATTTTTTTTTTGTGTCTGAATGTACTGTCTGCATGCAGGTCTGTGCACCCGTGTCGTGCAATGCCGCGGAGGTCAGAAGAGGGTGTCGGATTCCCCTGGAACTGGAGTTCTCCTGGAATTGGAGTTACAGACGGTTCTTAGCCGCCATGTGGGTGCTGGGGATCGAACCCGGGTCCTCTGCAAGAGGGTCGGTGCTCTTAACCGCTAGGCTATCTCTCCAGCCCTGAAGCCATTATTCTAAGTGAAGTAACACAGTCCCAGAAAAACAAGTGGAGAATGGTATCCCTCATTTGTGGATGCTAACACCAAATTCCCCAGATGAAAGGCAAGGTGAACAACATTATTGTTATATTTCTGTTTATCTGAAAGCAACTATGTTGTTATAATGTAAATCTCTTAACAGGCTCTAGAATTGATCCACCACTTACTTTCAGACTCTGTAATTACTGTATATGAGTGGAAAGCATGTATTCATATTTTAGAGTAATATAAAATTAAAGGAGGAAAATGTGAATTCCTTTTTTTTTTCAGATTAAGATAATTTTAATCTTTCATAACAAAAACAAAATCAGAGACTAATGAAAATACAAAAGGTTAGAAGGTCAGAGCACAAGTGAAAGGGGAAGGTGGTCAGTGCCTTGGAATATCACACAACCTTTCACCAGCTCTCCCATGATGCAACCCACTGACCAGATATCAACATTCTCTTTGTAGCCCATGCCCAGGATGACTTCTGGAACCCGATAATAGCGAGTTACCACATAGGGGGTCATCATAAAGTTGGTGCAGGCTGTCCGGGCCAGGCCATAGAAAAAGACTGAGAGAAAGATGCAGTACAGTTATGGCAGAGTGCATGATCTGGGGTGGGGTGGGGGGAAGGGAAAAGGGAATATGTCTAAACTGAACTGAGAAATGATGTCTGAAATACACAAAACATCAATAAAAGCATTATAAAAAATTTAAAAAGTCTTAAAAAATTACCACGTAGGTCTGCTGAGAAATGAGATGATAAAAGCACAGGCTCAAAAAGAGTGGCTGTTACTATTAATTGCTCAGTTTTTCCTCTCAGCCATCTGTACCAAGATTGTCTCTTCTGTATTCCTAGAGATTGATGAGAAATCTCAAGGGGTGTGTTGCTGTCAGGTATTAGGTGTTTTACACCTGGGGTGTGTTTCTGTCATGTACCACACATTTTATAACTGTTTATCAAGGTGCTGTTGAATTGATGGCCCACAGAGGCCTATTGAAGTCTTTGTTCTCTGGACTCAAGCCGTAGTTCAAATGAAGTTCGGTTTCTAGCTGTGTGGCCTTGGGCCAATTAATCAAACTTCCAGTGTTTTAGCTTGTTGCTCCATAAAATGGTAACTATGAACATAACTAGCTCATAGGGTAGTTGTGAGGATTGAAAGAGAAAATCCACATTCACAATACCTGGAACATGCAAAGAATATCTCAGTAAACTTTAGTGAAAATTCTCATTATCATAAGTATTATTGTATTTAAGACATCAACTATCACTACATGAAGCTCTTTTCTTTTTAAACTATTTATTCATTTTTATTTTATGCATGTAAGTGTATTGCCTGAGTGTGTATAAGTGCATGCATATAGTGCAATGCTTACAGAGGTCAGAAGAAGCCTTTGGATCCCCTGGAACTGGAGTTACGGATAGTTGTTAGCCACCAAGTACGTGTGGTATTTGAATCCAGGTCTTCTGCAAGAACAGCCAGTGCTCTTAACTGCTGACCCATTTTTCGAGCCCCATGAAGCCCTTTTTGATTTTTTAACTGGAAGTAATCTTCTTCTGTATTCATCCATTCAAATGATTACTAAATGCCAACTGCAAGCCAGGCACCATGTTGGACAACGCTATGCATTGCTAGATGAATAAGGTTTGAGTCCCACCTTTGTGTAAGCTGGAGTTTGACGAGTCTGAAAGTTCTCGAAAGCCCGAGGAAGAGGTGGTGGGTGAATGAGTTCTTCCTGGACTAGTGACGGAATTCCCAGGAGCTCAAGGGGCCACCACTCCACACACTTAGCCAAAGCATGACCACAAGCCTCTGTTTAGCACAGTCTGTGGCAAAGGGGATGACCTTACTTTGGCCTTTACATAGATCAATATTCATTTGATGCCAGCAGCTGTCTGTCTATTGAAGCTGTCTGTTGAAGAAGCTGTTGGAAGGCCACCCACAGAGAATGCCACACACAGTGACTGCGGGCCTCTCCTACCACAGCTATGGGCTGCTTGAAGGACTGCAGGAGGAAAAGAAATCACCTATCCAAGAGTTACCCCGGTTCCAGTCAGCAAGAAGAAGGCCTGACCTCACAGCATGGAATGTGTATGTGGAGCAAAGCGACAAGGAGATTCTCACGCTGCTCTGCCGAGGGCCCAGCAGATCACAGCAGAGTGCAGAGGGGCCCAGGCAGGCAAGCTGGAGGGAAGTGAGGCTCCCCTGCAGGAGAGGAGACCTCGTGGTCCCACCTTTTGGTCTCATTCCTTGTGGTGTGTCTACGTTAGAACTTGCTACGGATGTGCGCATCTTCCTGTCCTCTGGGTTCTGAGCCTCGTCAGCGTCAGATCAGTGTAGGTTGTTCATACTGCGTGTGGTTTCTGAGCAACTCAGCTTCAGTGCATGGAGCCTAAGCCCCTCCCATTCACGCCTCTTGCTGGAGATCTGTTCTGTTGAAGTGTCCCCGCCTGTGGGGGCAGTAATCGCAGGTACCCGAAGGAGACCCCAAACCTGTGAAGATGGGCGAGAGAGAAAAGCGAGACTTTGCAAAGGTTGTCAAAGTCTAATTTATTGAGCAAAGACAGCAGTATATATTTAGCAAAAGGCGGGAAGCATATAGGGGGAGTGTAAAGCAGGGTAATCAGTTGGTCAGGCTATCTGGCGTCAGAGGAGGGTCTGTTTTTGCAAGATCACTGAGTTGAGACATCGGGCTGGAGTACCTGGTGACTTCTGCTGCACATCCACACCCAGCTCTTGGGAAAGGCTGGTGGCTTTTACTGCACATCTGCACCCAGCTCTTGGAAAAGGCTCGAGGTGACAATTCACAGAGTCAACTTCCTTGTAAGCAAGCTCAGCATAAGCAAGCTAAAGCCTGCGGCTCCTTACATTGAAGAGCACTGTGTGAACATGAGAGCCCACTGTGTGCCAGGTTTCCTCAGAGGCCCTAGGATCCGGAATGGACATGGTATGACAGTGTTGCCTTCCGGTTGCTCACCGTATGGTGGGGGAAACTGGCTCTATATGCTGCCCCTGTCATCATGGTAATGTCAGTCTTTTTCCACTCAGTTCTGGCTGCCCCAAGGAGGAAGCGATTCCAGTGTCTGATTCTAGGAGCTGCAGAGTATCTTCACTGGACTAGAGTGGTAGATAAGAGTCATAGAATCTGCCAGGTCCTAGCGTGATACCCTTCCTGTAATCTCAGTTTCCACATTTATCAATGTGGATGCCTACTTTGCAAAGCTATTGTGAGGACGCCAGCGCCTGACACAGAGGCCACTTGCTGTAGCACCCTTCGATTAGCATCACTGTCTTAATGAACGCCCTCCCTGAGTAAACTGATACCTGTGCATGTAGATAGAGACCAGAAGGTAACACGGACTGGCAGTAAAGGCTTGCTTTTAAATGGACTCCAAAGGAATCTTTAAAAATTAGAACAACTAAAGCTTGTAATTTTTCATCTGTTAAAGGTTCGATTAATTGTGACTTTAAAATAAAATTTGGGTGATATTCATTGCAGGAGTGAGTTCAATGGACCCCATCAGAGCCAAAAAGTCTTGCTGCCTTTGAAATCTTAGGGGAAACCATATGATTGTTTAAATAAGAACTATAACTCACAAAGATGGTGAAGTTAAGCAAGGAAAGCAGGCGAAGGAAAGCACAAGGAAATATGGCAGGGATTGGGCCTGACTTCAGGCCCACTGCTTATCCCTTTGAAGAGCTTTTCTGACATGCTTGCTAACTGGTGAAATCAAGGCTTTTGCCTTGGTCTGGGTTTTGAAAGCAGATTGATTGATATTTCAGTATCTTAGGGAAGGAACTTCAGGGAAAACCTTGTGTTGCTGGGAAGCTAAATGCAGTGTAGGTCTAGGATAGCTTCTGTTAGAAGGGATACCCGACAAGAAGCTGCTTGAGAACAGGGACCTGCTCTTCTGTATGTCTGTGTCTCTGGGGCATAGGACACCACTCAGTGAAAAGGAGTGCTCAGTAAGCATTAGTTGAGTTCATGTTGCTGAGCTACAGTCTAGCTGGGCACGAGATTCCATGTTATTTTTGCTAAGCATCTTGATCTCACCATGCAGCTGTTTTCTGGCCTCTTGGCTGTTCTTGGAAAGTTTGCTGTCCCGTCCTCCCCAAGGGTGATTCTATTCTGATGTTGGTGTTTCTATTTCTCATTTCTGTTATCCTATTTTCACCAAAGAAGTATTTAACTGTAAAATTTTAGCGTGGCATTTAAACATTTTATATGAAGGACCCTGTCGTCATCCTGCAAGTTGTCTTTCCAAGTCACCAATATGGTCTTGATATTCATCTATGTTGATACAAGTAGATCTACTCCGTTCATTTTCGCTGCTGAATAAACACATGCCAGGCATTTATTCCCTAATAATCATGAGGTGATTTTCAATTGTTGCTGTTCCCAGCAGTGCTTTCACGAATGTACTTCTTTTTATTTCCTTGTGCAATAGGTGCACATTTAGAAATGTCATTGCTGGGTCACGAAGGATATGAACATTTTAACTGTTGATGGTTGACCACCAAAGTAGCCAGTGGAGCTTGTATGCTCCTAGCGGAGGGCTCGAGAATCTAGTGGGCATGGATTGCACCCCCATTTCATTCTCCTCTCCAGTATTTCCATTCCCTTTTGCTGATAGGTTTTGTTGTCGAAAGGATGAATGGGAAGAAAATGTCTGCTTTCTCCAGCTGGGCGCCTGCTTCCTCCTGTGAGTTGCATTCTGCCTGCACCGGGCAGGATTAATGCAGACAGGGCACTGTTACCTCTGACACTGTGGCCTTGGAGGCCTGCAGCAGGCTGGCCTGATGGAGTGGTGGAGGGGGGCTGACTAAGAAGATTTTCAATGGGAAATTAAGTCTTCTCAGTGGGAGTCTGACGAGAAGGAGGGGGGCTGGTTTGAAAGGGTGCAGCTGGAGGGCCTGTCCATCTGGATCCTGGAGGCCTCTGGGTGCTCAGAGGTTATTCTTAGTCATCTTTTCTTCAGTCTTTATTTTCTCTTAATCAGGGCTCTCTTGGTTGTGCAAATGGCTCTCCACACTTCCTTCTGTCAAGCAATGATTTTCCA
This sequence comes from Rhizomys pruinosus, assembly GCA_009823505.1. Taxonomy (NCBI): domain Eukaryota; kingdom Metazoa; phylum Chordata; class Mammalia; order Rodentia; family Spalacidae; genus Rhizomys; species Rhizomys pruinosus. The sequence goes on along the minus strand of VZQC01012855.1, from coordinate 270,749 downwards.
TATAGTAATTCTTTCCTTCTTTAGGCTTCCCAGGGTGGGTAGGTGGTTCCTTTTGTGCTCAGATTTTGCCTGTTGCCTCCCACCCAGCTCTTTCCGAGTGTTTTTGTGGCTGATGGAGACCTATTATGTGTGCTGAGTACTTGACCCCTGTCTCCTTGTTTGTTGACAAAGACCATATCCAGACCACTCTCCTTGCTAATTACTTTTTTCCCAGTAACATCTAATGGGAGCGTATTTGCTGCCCTCCCTCCCGCCATCTCATATGTCCTGAATTCTGCTGGGTTAATTAACTGGAGCCTGAAAAGGCAGCAAAACCCAGGGCAGGTGGTGGGGCTGCAATCCTTGGCTCCTGCATCATAGTCATAATCATAATCACCACACTGAACTGTGCTCTGTGGGTAACAAGCACTTCCACAGGCAGCCTTCAGAGCGGCAGAAACACAGGCCTCTGGGGCTCAGTGAGGGCTCAGTGTCATGTGACTAGGAGGCAGGGCCTAGTTTGATCTTGCTTTTCTGACGGTAAATCCCTGGCTGCTTCTTTCAGCCCTTGCTGGGATCACACTTGCCTTTAGGGCACAGGTAGCTAATGTGAATAGGGGAAGCTGGAGGGATTGGTGCAGACTTTGGCTAAATGCAGTAAAATGCAAACATTTGCTATAGTTTGGATGCTGAATGACCCCTAAAGTGCATGTGTTATAGGCTTAGTGTCCGACAGAGAGATGGGCAGGCTTCCAAGAAAGACTCAGGGCAGTGCCATTGGTAGCCAGGCCTTTAGGATGTGGGGCCTGATGCAGAGCCTGTGGGTCACTGGGACATGCCACTGAAGGGGATGGAGGAACACTGGTCTCTCAGTGTTTGTTTCTCCATGTTTTCTGGCTTGGATGTTAGCAGCTTTAGCTCTGCCACCTGTTCCCACATGATATGCTGCCCTGTTACAGGCTCAAAGCAAATGAGACCACACAATATTGGACTATGAATTCCCAGAATCATGAACGCAAACCAACCTTTTCTTTTTATAAGCTAACTGCTTTAGCTATTTTGTTGTAGTAACAGAGAGCTGACCAATACAACATTTAAAAGGCAATGAATGAGGAGAAAAGAAACTTATTTTTGTTATCCTCTACTCAGTGCCAGATGATAGTCTACTTGTCTATTGGTAGAAAAAGGAGAGCATTTGCCTGGAGCCCCCTTTGCCATTGAGTCACTTTTACTGCATGAGAAAAGTAGCACTATCTTGCTTGTGTTAAGTCAATGTATGAGGTATGTTAAAGAGTATGTGAATGCTTTGGTTACTTTGAGATAGAACAAGTTTTGAAGTGGAATTATAGTTCCAGGCCTGTATGGTCAGACCTCAGGCCTACCCATTGCCTCTCCTGTCCTGGTTTTCAAGGCACCATATTCGAGGTAATTGTCTGTCTGGTTATGAGGCTCCTATCCCCAACACCTCGCACACTATTCACAATGCTGGCCAAAGGTTCTGCTCTTCCCCCATGTCTTTCTTCCCTCTCTCATCCCATTTGTGATACTGGAAGTAGCTTCCTAAGTCCACAAGTTGACAGAAAGACAGTGCTAGGGACACAGGCAGGTTCCAGGAGGCCCCACATTAACCTTTGCACTCAGGGCTGGGGGCCTGGAGGAGAGAGGGAATATTGTGGCTCATACTTCTGAGGAGAGAAGCCTCACCCACTGGGGAAATGTGGCCTGGAGAAGGCCTTGGGCTTCGACCCTCTTATTTATTTATTTATTTATTTATTTATTTATTTATTTATTTAGTCTTTTTGAGATAGAGTCTCCTTTTAGTCCCAGCTGGCCTGGAGCTCACTATGTAGACCAGGCTGGCCTTGAACTCAGAGATCTGCTTGCCTCTGCCTCTGGATTTCTGGCACTTGCCACCACGCCTTTAATCTTAGATGCCGTATGGGTTCTGGGAATCCAACTTGGGTCCTCTGCAAGATCAGTTGGCACTCTGAACTGCTGAGCCATCTCTCCAGCCCCCCATCCTCTTCTTTTGAGAGGTTTGGGAAGGAACTGTCCCCCTAGGACTAGTGGGGCTAGTATGGGATGTATGTGCCTACTAGAAATAACACAGTGTTGAAGACCAGCCCCAGAGAGCACACCACCTGTGGACCTTTGTCATATGCTACCCCACAGCATTTCCCTCTGTAAGCTGAGTAACTGCAGGAGGTGGTGGTGGTGAGGGCTGACAGAGATAATACATACTGCTCAGAAAAGGCGAGGGATTCTGCTGCTTTAAGCTCTGCCTCTTTGCTAGACTTGGGCAGATCATTTCTGCTAGGACTTCATGAGCTTTCAAATGCTGGCAGAAAGAATACAGAGAAAATGGTTTACCAAAGGGAGTCTACACAATTCTGGTGATTTCTCCTCTTCAGAACTTGTCGCTTGCTCAAATGCCCTGATTCTACTTTTCCTGCCCAGCTTTGTACCCTTAGATGGTCCCTGAAGCCTGAGCAGCCTGGCTGGGACTCCGATGGAGGATTTGGCCCTCAGTGCACTTTTGGAGAGGTGCAGCTATATTTTTTTCTAAATATCCACTCCAATTTGACTGTCATTCAGTTGTAACTTGTCTCACATTGTTTTCTCATTTGTCCTCATTTGGCTTCTTGTAGGACAGAAAATTTAAAAAGGCAGATCCTTTTATCCAAACATGCGGTGCCTCCTCCTCCCCAGCATTTAGAGTTCATTTCTTTGGCGTATTTTACATATGACAATGGAAACAGTTCATAGGAGATATTGCCAGGACACACAGTTGGATTCTTAGCAATGTGAGGCAAGAGAGAGAGAGAGAGAGAGAGAGAGAGAGAGAGAGAGAGAGAGAGAGAGAGACCTGTGCATTGTAGGTGAAGGCCAGAGAGTGCTCTCCACGATAATTTTGGAGACAGCATCTCTCGCCGAAGCTGGAGTTCACTATTTTGGCTAGACTGCCTCACCAGTGAGCACCTGGAATCCACCTGTCTCTGCACCCAACACTGGGGTTGCAGGCATGTGCCCTCCTACCTGGTTTTTATGTGAGTGCTGAGGATCTGAATTCAGCTTACATGGAGGGACAGACTGGAGAGACAATGTGACATGCTTATAGACTCCAAGTCCTTAGTTTTCACCCCATAATGTTTCTGTTGAGATAGTTTTCAGAGTAAGAGACTCGGGGAGGATAGAGCATGGAAAGTTCTCAGATGCAGATAAGTCACAAAGATATATGCCCGTGGGGGATTTGTTTTCTCTCTCTCTCTCTCTCTCTCTCTCTCTCTCTCTCTCTCTCCTCTCTTTTCTCTCTCTCCCCCTTCCTCTCCCCTGTCTTCCTCCTTCCCTCTCTTCCACATCTATATTCCTCCCCACCTGGTTGATCCTGAGGAAAATCGTAATGGGTGAATGGATTGATGGATGGATGAGTGTCCAGAGCATTAAGATATCCAGGCTGCAGTTCCATTCCTTCATCCCCCTGCCTCTCAGCTTTCTCATGTATGAATAGGATTGGGACTAAGCTTCTGAGTTGAAGTGCTCTAAGTTTTTGTTACTTGGTGGATTCTATCTTTACCAGCCTGGTACCTGACAGGCATCTGGTCACTTAGACAATTCCCAAAGCGAATAAATGCCTGCAGCAGAACCGAAGAGCCATTATAATCACAAAGTGGTCCAGCACGCTGCGGCTGGCTGCTCCCCGGAGCCGCTAGCCAACTCGGAGCTGAAGCTGGCTGGAAAAGCAGATGGATATGTTGGAAAGGCTAGAAGCATCTCTAAACAGGAAATCTGGGAAATGCCCATCCCTGGGAAATACCCATGTCCTAGGGAAGAGGCCACTTGGCGGTGCAGTGCAGGAGTATGTAAACAAGGTTCCCAAAGCTGCCCCTGCCACCAGCCCTGACCTTGGCACGTTCTCTTGTAGGGCTTCACTCCCCTCCGCCATGCAGGGGTCTGTTCACGGAGCAAGGTTCCCCAGACCCAGCAGAACTATGGGTTCTCGGAAGTCCTAGCAAAGACAGTGGCAGTTGTGGTCCTGCGCCCTTCACCCCAGAACTCTCCCTCTGGCTGGGAAGCTCTGGCTCCAAGCCACAGGCCCAGCCACACCAGGCAGCCCGGCTCTGAGATGCGCCAGTTGGGATGTGATTGAATTTCTGATTGAGGAGCCTCGGCGTTGGGGCCAGAACTGGAGGGCCGCAGTGCTTAGCACAAGCTGCCTGGATCCAAACTGTCCTTTTCAAGGTCTCCCCAGCCTTTTCCTCTAGCCCCTTGTTTCTGGGTTTCTGCCAGAAAAAGGAAACAAAGCAGCGTCCCCAGTCCAGAGAGAGGCCGGGAGGCCTCTCGAAGCAGCAGTAAAACAGGCTGCGGCCCGGGCTGGGGCTGTCTCAGGCATCCAGGCGGATCTGTTTTCTTGGCAAAGCTGAACTGGCAACTCAAACCTGTCTCTTCCTCCATCCTTTATCTCGACAGCTCACAAGTGCCCTGCTGGGAAGGGCGATTAAGAAGCACTAAATGTATTTTTCCAGTGTCCACGTGATAAAAATAAAATAAAACAAAATCAACGAAGCCAAGGATTGAATTGTCATTTATTTCTCCCCTAAAGGGGCTAGGGGAGTCACATGACAGCGAGTAACTGATTTAGCCAAGTGGCTGCAACTCGGGAGTTTGCTGCAGAGCCGCCCCCTCCCGGGCGGGGGGAGCGCTGACGTCACGGAAAAGCCCCGTCGTGGGTCGGCCGGGCGGGTTATAAACCTCGGGGCGCTGCAGGCAGCAGTAGGGACAGCGGCTCCGCGGCTCCGGCATCGCAGGCGAGCAGCACGCAGACCCCTAGGCAGCAGCCGGGTGCAGCCAAGTAAGGGGGCGTCCCGAAGCCGCGGCAAGGAGGGGCGTTCCGCCGCGGAACTTTCCAAGTTGACGGCCCTGGACCGTGCTGTTTGGGCTGGGGTTTGGGATGGGAGAAAGAAGTTCAGGTGCAAAGAATGCGCTTCTGGTTGGCAGGTGCCTTAGTTCAGTCCTGGAAGGCTGTCATCTCCTCCCACAGACTGAGTGGCCAAGGGGGCACGCTTCTCTCCATGCATGTCTGCCAACAAGGGACTGTATTTACGACTCAAAAAGAAACCGGCCAGTGGTCCTGGCTACTACTGGGGTCCTGGCTAGCGGCCGAGGCGTTGGGGTGTGGAGTCGGGTGAGCTGTGTGCGCTCCTAGCGCGAGGTGTTTGCTGATCGAAAAGTGGATGCTTCTGGGTTATCTCCGGCAGCAGGGAAAACAGTCAGGGGAGGCGGTCTTGCAGGGAGAAAGTTGTCAGAAGTTGGTGAATGTCTTTTTGCTGGGTCGTTGGCTTTTTGATTTGCTCCCAGAAGGTGGAAATCTGAGCTAATGAAAGAAATCTAAGAGTGGTAAGAGCGAAACACTTTCCCTGAAAGTTTGATGGGTCTGAGTGTGAGCCGGTCATTCCCCTGAAAGAATGACTAGGCTAGAGTCAGGTATGTCAAATCAGGCATCTCTGGGGGAGAGGGCAGAGCTGAAGTATAAACTTCAAACAGAAACTGCCTCTACTCCCCAAATAATGGTCTCTTCAGGCAGCTGGAGACCATCAGGGCAACTTTACTAAACATGGAAGTTCCCCAAAGTGCCTGTCCAGTCCAGCCAGGGGAGTGACGTCATCGCCACGTGTTTCCCACGGAGGCACAAAAGGCTGTGGGACGCTAGTGCAATTAAGATACATGTTTAGACCAGAGCAGCTAACCTGGCTGGCTGGTCCCAGCAGCACGGACTTGTTGCTGGAGGTCAAGCCATCCCCAGCGGCAGCGGGCTCCAGCTGCCCCTGTGCTAGCGACCAGTGGGGTTTCCAAGGCTCCTTTGAGGATGGAAGAAGCTGCTGGGCAGTGGGCAATGTTACCGGTACTTTTTTTCTCTCTGAAAGTGATAATCTGCCTGAGAAACTGGTTACTGAATGTGTGTGTGTGTGTGTGTGTGTGTGTGTGTGTGTGTGTGTAACTGAAAACTTGGCTTGCTAGGGCTGGGGGACTGTTTCATTGGCGTTCTTTATATTAGAAATATCTACTTAGTTCATACCCATCTAATGAAATATTGCTGATGACTGACAGTGTTTGAGACCCCTGAGGTCTAGCACATGCTTACTCATGTTGGCATCTTGGCTGCTTTGCTTCCTAGGACCCCACAATGACTCTGAATAACGTCACCATGCGCCAGGGCACGGCGGGCATGCAGCCGCAACAGCGCTGGAGCATCCCTGCTGATGGAAGGCACCTGATGGTCCAGAAGGAGCCCCGCCCGTGCAACTCCCGAAACCGCCACTCTGCCAGTCCTGAAGACCACTGTCGCCATAGCTGGTCCTCCGACTCCACAGACTCCGTCATCTCTTCTGAGTCCGGAAGCACCTACTACCGTGTGGTGCTCATAGGGGAGCAGGGGGTGGGCAAGTCCACCCTGGCCAACATCTTCGCTGGTGTTCATGACAGCATGGACAGTGACTGCGAGGTGCTGGGAGGTAGGTGGCCCAGCCCTGGTGGGCGTCTGTCCCTTAGCAGTGCTTTAGGAAGAAGGAATAAGAAGGAGTCTGTCATTTTTCTGCAGAATTCGGATCCAGGCATGATGGTGCACATCTGTAATCCAGCACTGGGAAAGTAGAGGCAGGAGGATTGGGAGTTCAAGGTCATCCTTGGCCTCATGGTGTGTTGGAGGCCAGCCTGAGCTATGTGAGACAGTCTCAACAAAACAAAACAAAACAATACAGCAAAAATTATATATCTGCAGAACAAGGAGGAAAAATTATGTATTTTTGATACTGGAAGGTGGGGTAGAGTCCCTAAATTCTGACACAGGCCCTCAGGATGAGAGACCAAGGAGAGAGAGAGAGAGAGAGAGAGAGAGAGAGAGAGAGAGAGAGAGAATCTGAATATGAATGAGGATGGGTAAACACAGGAGCAGATTTCTGCTGAACCTGAGGCATCATGGGAATTTCTGAGAGTCAAGTCTGAGTGGTTCAGGGCTGCTGATGAAGATGATGGAGGTAGAGGATCTCATTCTAGCTTTTGTTGTCTGTGACCTGAACCATTTTGAAAGAGCTCCATATTATAGATACTTTTTCTGTGGTTATGCATAAAACCAAACCAATTTGGGGGAAAAACCTGTAAGAGTGTATTCATTACTTTATTTCCACTAATATTAGAGTCTTTTGTAAGTGCAAATAGTTTAAAAATGCTGTACTGAAACGGTACAATAATTTATAGCAAATTCGAAATGTAAAAATGATGATAGTATGTGGATAGTCTGACAGCTGGTTTTCTTTGTGGTCTTATTTAAAATATTTATTTATTTAATCTGTACCTATTTCCCAAACTATTTTGAGGTGACATCTTATAAAAGCATGCATTTTGCAACAGCAGGTTAAGTGAAGCCTTATATTCTGGGGTGCAAGGTTAGGTGCCTAATGGCCAGCTATCTCCATGCAGTGCCCTCCAGCTGGAGCGTCTGCCTCAGTGCATGTAACTAGAACAGTTATGGATCCCCATGTATAGCTGTAGAAATGCAAGAAGAACTGTTCAGTGTTTGGCGGCATCACACATCACATGGTCTGTCTCTCTACTCTGCTGTACTGTACACTGAATCGCCGTCTTCTGGGGGTGCAGGGGGGAGATGGCTCAGTGGTGACTCACCTCTCTCCATTTGATGTGTGGGAACTGTACTTCTTGCTACAATAGTCCATTTCATTGAAAGGTTTTATGCTCTTTAGCTGTCTCCATGTCAGGGAATTCACTGCTTCAAGAAGCAGCTCAGAAACAGGGCCATAAATGATGACTCACTGATGTAACTGATTTGTCACCTCACTTGTAGAATATCCGGGACTAAGGTTAAGCAAGAATCAGGGGAGAAATAGGGCCAGCGTTGTTCAATTGATTTGCTTGTTTGTACAAGCTGGCAGATGTTGCTAGAAGATGGGAAGGAGGGCGTTTGTTTTAACAGACATTTGCAGGAGGAGGGGCACTCTGCTAAGTGCCTTATACTTGCTGATGTTTATTTTGGTCCTCCCGAAATTCTTATACTCCCGAATATGTAGAGTCTCTGGAAGAACATGGCTGATCTAGATCGCACTGTGGAGGTTGGAGTTTTTCACTCACTCTACTGTTTGTGGACCTGTGCTATGTATGTGTATATGTATGCTATATGTGCTTTGGTAATGCTTACAAGAATAGAAGCAATATGGTATTAATATCATTATTTTACAGGTGATGAAATGGAGGCTTACAAGGTCAAGTGACTCTCCCAAACCCTGAATCCAAATGCAGTTGTGGCTTAACCCCAAACCTGTGTTCTATCACTGTCCCCTGAAGCCCTAGGAGTTAACCTCCAAATACTGTTAAGTACACAGCACATAGGGTGGCCCTGTGTAAACTCCAGAGTACCTAGTGATGGGTGAGGCACACCAGACCCTCTTAGTGAGGAGCTCAGTGTCAGGGGCCATAATTCAGAGCAGAGCGAAATGAGCAAGTGCCTTCAGAAGTAACAACAGAGTGGTGCTCTGCGGATTGACATAGGGGAAGGATTGACTGAGGATTGTTCTATTCATTTGCTTTTTTTTTTTTTTTTGGTCTTTTTGAGACAGGGTCTCCTTGCAGCCCCCAGCTGTCCTGGAACTCACTCTGTAGACCAGGCTGGCCTTGAACTCACAAAGATCCACCTGCCTCTGCCTCCCAAGTGCAAGGATTAGAGGCGTGTGCCACCACGCCCGGCCTATTCATTTGCTTTTAAGAGGGAAAAATTGAAAAGTTAGTGGATACTCAATGTCTTGAAGTGCTTGCCCATTAGAATGGGATGGAATCTGTGCAGAGGGGTAATATCCCAGGTCATAAAGAGTCCCAGAGTCCCAGGGTCCCCCCTGGGATTTGAAACATAGAAAGCTTCTTTGAGGAGAATCTTTCCTTTACCTCACTAAACAGAGGGTCTTTGACAGTGAGAGTTTCTTGAGTGTTGGGCCACCTTTTTTTTTTTTTTTACATTTTATTTTATCGATTCTTTGAGAACTTCACGCAATATATTTTGATCATATTCACACTCTTTCCTGTCTTCCTCTCAGATCTACCCCCACCTCCCTGTCCTCTTCATTTCATGTCCTCTATTTTAAGGACAATTGAGTCTAATTTGTGTTCCCCAAATGCTCTTGGGTGTGGGTCCGTCCCTTGGAGCCTAGTCAGCCTACCTGGCATCACACCCTTAGAGAAAACCGACTCTCCATCTTATATGTTCTATCTGAGCAGCTTAATGTGTATGGTTTAGGAGTGCATCTTCATTCATAGGTTCTGTTGAATCACTAGTTAGCTTTATGTTTCCCGAGCGGAAGGTTTTCCAAGGTGTACCTCTGCATTGCTTTTTCATTCTTTTCAGCATTAACAATGGGGTGGGGTTGTACAGGATAGTCTCATTATTATTTATTTCTCCTAATAAAAATGGATGTTTTCCCAGCCTATTGTAATAATCTTCTGACTCTGTGCACACTAATTCCATCCATCCATCTGCCAATCCATCCATTCATCCATCCCTGAACAGCTGGCTATTCAACATATATGACAGTGCTCAGTGAGGTTCTGTGGGAGAGTGAGGCACCCTGCAGAGAGCCCCAGGCTCCCTCTTAGCAGTCTAACCATGTGCAATGGGGGCAGATGGACAGCAGCTGTAAAGCCCACCAGGATGTGATGATTGTCTTGAGTTATAAGGATAATGTACTGGGAGCAAGTAGAGTTAAAAGAGTTCTGGCTGTGGAAATGGAAAAAGATTTGGTGGAAGAGGAGATGGATTGGAAGCCTTGAGCTAGATGAGAAGGCACCCCCACAAAGAGAGGAAATCCAAAAATGAATCCTGGACTTGGATTGTAGAGAGTGGGTTTTGACCCCTGAGGTGGCACTGACTCAGCTAAGTGCCCTTGGGTAAGTCACTTAACCCCAGGAAACTTCCTTGGTATTGTGCTTGGCATGACACTTCATAGGGTGGTTTGAGGTCTAAAGAGAGAACAGTTGGTATGGATCACAGTGCTGGCACTTAGTGAATGCAGAGCAGACAGTGCTTACAGCAGAGCCTGTCTACCACACTTTCTATGAGCTTCTGTAGTCTCACTGCTTGTAGCTTCTGTCCCCATGGCCAGAAAACTGAGCCTTAGGGAACTTCTGTGGTCCAGAGCCATGTGGATAATAAGGGATGGCTCCCAGATTCTGAATGTGCTCACAGCCATGATGCTACAGCATTTGTCACTCTTTCATTTAGTGCACAGATTTGTACAGTGCACAATGAACCAAGAACGCTACAGGTTCCAGGGGCACAGGAAACAGGACAGGTGCAATCTCTGCCCTTTACAGGGTAAAGCAAGCAGCATGGAGAACAAGAGATGCAAAGAAATGTGGAGCAGGGAAAGTAATCCCGAATTCTGCTGCAAGTTTAAATCTGTGGCCAGGGAGCACTTCCTCCAGACGGGACAAGCTTTGCAGATATCCAGAGGAAGAGATTTCAGGCACAGTAAGCAACATGATAAAGCATTATGAAAGTCATAAATTTCAAAAGATGGGATTCAAAACTGGAAGTAGATGTGGGATCATTGCATTGCATGAGGTCCATAGGAACCCCTCTTGCAGAAATCCCAGCACACCCCACCCCTGCAGCCTGACAGACTTGTTTTCCGGCTGGAGCTAATCTGGCCCGTGACACTGGTCTGACCCTTCAGCTTCAGCCCATCTGGACTCAAGTGCAGGAGAACGTTTCCATTACCAAGTGGAGCTGGAGGCTGCCAGTGCTGTATTTAAGATGAAAACACACATCGTTTCGTTCCAAGGAATGCTTTATTCAATAAAAAGGAAGAATTTCAGTGTGGCACCCTTCTGTAATGCCAGTACTTGGGAGGCAGAGGTCGGGGAACCACTGCAAGTTTCAGGCCAGCCTGATTATATAGTGCGTTCTAGGCCAGCCAGAGTTACAAAATGAAACAAACCAAAACAAAACAAACACAGAGGTGGAGAGAAAACTACACCCTAAACAGGGATAATCTCAAGATGTTTTTCTTGCACTTCTCCAAAGAAGAGAAATTTCTCTGAGCTCAGAGTTCCTGAGTTGCCAGTGAATGCTCAGGAACCACCCACTGAAAGGTACAATGGATTTCTGCATACAGATTACGAAACTAGAGTTTATAGGTAATATTTTCCCATAATGGGGCTTACGACTGATTAGTGCTTTCTTATAGCTTTATCCATTGAATCTGGGTCAAAAGTTCTCAGTGAGTTTATCCTTATAAATGGCTTTGCTCCATAAAAGGCCCTAGAATGGTAAAAGTGATAGCCTTTTAAAAATATTCATTATTTTTATTTTTACATGTATGCATGTATTATTGCCTGCATGTATGTAAGTGCACCTGTGTTGTGACATGCCTGCAGAGATCAGAAGAAGGTGTCAGATTCCCTGGAACTGGAATTATGGATAGCCATCATATGGGTGCTGGGAATCGAACCTGTGTCCTCTGCAAGAACAGCCAGTGCTCTTAACTGTTGAGCCATTTCTACAGCCCCAACGATTGCTTTTTTAATTCAAATGACTTTGCCACATACATGTGAGAGCTATAGGAGATCTGCTAAGTAATACTTGAGGACCGTGTGCCACATGTTGAAGGTAGAGAGAGAGAGAGAGAGAGAGAGAGAGAGAGAGAGAGATTTTGTGTGGTGTGATGCATGTTTGTTTGTGCATGTGTACATGCAGGTACTCAAAGAGGCCAGAGGCTGATCTGTGACCTCCATGTCCTCATCAATCACTCTCTACCATGTTTATGTGAGATAGGGTCTCCCACTGAATCTAGAGCTTACCTAGTTCAGCTAGACTGGCTGGCCAGTGAGGTCCAGGAACTCTCTTATTTCTGCCTCCCCAACATTGGGATTACAGACACATGGCACCACCCCTGGTTTTTTACATGTATGTTGGGTACCCAAACTCAGGTCTTCATGGTTGCATACAAGCCCTTGCAATGGTCATGGATCTTTGCAAACAGTTGTATATTTACATAATTTGTTGTATATTTGGTAACTCTGTGTGTGTGTGTGTGTGTGTGTGTGTGTGTTTGGGGGTGCATGTAGATTTGGGAGCATGTGTGTGTATGTGTGTACATGTACGCATGAATGTGAATGGAGGTGAATGCATGTGAATGGAGGCTAGAAGTCAAGGTTGGGTGTTGTTCCTCTGGAACTATCCATTTTGTTTTGTGGCGTAGTGTCTCCTGTGGCTTTGGAGCCAGCCGAGTAGGCCAGGCTGACTGGCCAACGAGCTCTGGGCATTCGCCCATTTCTGTCTTCCCAAAGCAAGGATTATAAATGTGTACCACCATGCCTGGATTTTTATGTGGGCTCTGGGCATTGAACTCAAGTCCTGTGCTTTCATAACAAGCACTTGAATGACTGAGCCGTCTCCCCAGGCCTCACTGATTATATTTTCTAGTGAGACTTTTGACGTGACCCTCTCATGTGAAAATGTTTCTTATCAGTCACCACAGTATCAACCTTCCTTCTTTTCTAGAAGATACATATGAGCGTACCCTGATTGTCGATGGGGAGAGTGCGACCATCATCCTCCTGGACATGTGGGAAAATAAGGTATGTGAGCGTGTACTGTGAGTGTTCTGTCAAGGCTTGTCTTTCATCAGGTTGCTGTGTGGCAGTGACCTTGTCCTATATAGCAGCTGTTCCAGATGAGGTGGGCTCATTTCTTGATTAAAAGCATTTACTTCTGAAGAATGAGACTGTTCTGAGGAACAGGTCATTCACAGATGAGCCCTGAATAATAAGCAAGTTGTAGTGGATTGCCCTGAGTTCTATTAAAAACCACCAAAAGCATATTTGTTTTAGGGAAAGTTCCAACAAGCATGAATACATATTTTCAGCTATACGAAACCATCTTGTGTGAAGTTGATTTCTCAATACTGGACTCCGACAGGACTTTTTAAAGGTTTTGGACTTCTCAGCATATACACGAGATCTTCTGTTTATTAAGATCCCTTTTATTCTCAGAAAAGGATTCTGAATTCCATTATATAGAAAAGGCGAAGGGGGTTTCTGGGAAGTCAGAAAAGGCCCATTTTTGGAAGGTTAGATTGAAATTGGAGACAGTATTTTTCAGAGTGGTTATGCAACGCATCACCTCAAGCTGTAGAAGAAATTAGGAAGTAAGCTTTTTGGTATGGATACAATACAAATTGCCCATTTTTGCAGCTCCCAAACATTTTGGAAGATGCACTTTGTGGTGTTGGTAGCAGTTTTCTTTCTTTCTATTATTTAAGATATACTTTGTTTTTTCTTTCCCCAAAGTGATAATGTCACTTTCCTGAACTCATGGAAGGTCTTACTTCCTTAGGGGGAGAACGAGTGGCTGCACGACCACTGCATGCAAGTTGGGGACGCCTACCTGATTGTCTACTCCATCACAGACCGAGCAAGCTTTGAGAAGGCATCTGAGCTGAGAATCCAGCTCCGCAGGGCCCGGCAGACAGAAGACATTCCTATAATCTTGGTTGGCAACAAAAGTGATTTAGTGCGGTGTCGAGAAGTGTCTGTGTCAGGTAGGAGGGTTCTCAGTCCTGGGCGTTCCTGCTCTTCCCTTCGAGGTTGCAGTTGGGCTCCGAGGGGTGCTACACGGGGTTGTATGTGCAGGGTCCCCGCGGTTCCCATGCTTCATGGCTCACCTCTCCGCTGACTGCTCTCCTTATTCACTGCTCTCCCTTTAGGAGTCCAGTCTCCCCACTGCTTTTGGGGTTTTCTCCTGGAGTCACTTTAGGGAAGAGACCCTCCTCAGGAACTTCCTGGCTGTCGTCCATCTTTGCTCTTTGTCCTTTTGTTCTCCAAGAAGATCCTGAGTTTAGGGAAGGAAAAAAAAATAGCACCTTAATTCAAGGACAGGGAACTCTGGGATAGGGGAATTGTGGGAGAGAGTTTCAAAAAGAAAAGAATCACACTCTGGTTGTTGGTGTTTCTTCTAAACCGTTGAAGCACCCCCTATTCCCAGTCCTTGCTTCCTAAATTTCTGTTAGGGCATCAGTCTGATGGCATGATCATGGCCAAACACACACACACACACACACACACACACACATACACACACACACACACACATGAAAATACTTAGTTCCATAATATAAAATCAAATGGGAACAAAAAGAGAGAAAAACCTATTCAAAGAACTGACCAAAACAGTAAACTTGTACACCGAAAAGGTTATAAAAGCCTGAGAAAAAGATGCAAGACAGGACTTGTGTATGACAGAATCCATGAGCTCTGACGGGGGAGGGGGGCATGAGGGGTGGGCATGGATGGGGGAATGAGTCTAAATTTGATTAAGAAATGTTGTAGGAAATGCACTCAATAAAAATGAAAAATAAAAAAAGAAAGTATTTAGTTCCAGAATAATTCCTATTTGCTGAGTGGGCACCCACATCCTTTTAGGGCCCTTGAGACTGTATTCCCTTAATGCAGATTTTGTACTTTAGTACAACTGTAAAAAGAAAATACTGTCCACAGTATTCAGATATTTCCAAACCCAAACTTGGACATGTGGCTATTAAATATCATGAACTAGTCGAAAATGAGAGTGTTTTAGGAAAGCTTGTGTCGTTTGATGTGATTGTATTATATATTTGTAAAATACTCGGCTTATTTTAAAGAAAGGAAATCAAAGTAATGGAATTACAGTTTTGTTTTCTGAAACTGAGTTCAGGCTGAATTCCCTGTCACTGTTAACTATGTGAATTCCTTCAAATTTTAAGAGATCTTACTTAATTTCTTTATCTACTTGCTAAAGATAATGATGTTTTCTAAGATAGCTATGAGAAGTGGAAAATATTAATAAAGAGCTTAGACTAGTTTGGCACCTAGCAAACCTGTAGTAGGTCAAGGTTCTTGCCATTCTAATTAATGTCATTATATTCCCTGAATTTGACCTTTAATAGTGAATTTGTGCTGGACTGGACCTAAAGGTCATCCCTCCTGCCTCCAGAGATTCTCCTGTAGGATGGGGCCCTCTCCACCCATAACACAGCCTACTACCCTTGTTTCCCTCTAATGGCGTTTCTAGATGGGAGTCCTCCATCTTGGGGGAGCATACTCTGCGACCCCCCTGACTTTGTTCTCTCTTTTCCTTCTCAGAAGGGAGAGCGTGTGCTGTGGTGTTCGACTGCAAGTTTATCGAGACCTCTGCAGCCGTGCAGCACAATGTGAAGGAGCTGTTCGAGGGCATCGTGCGGCAGGTCCGCCTGCGTCGTGACAGCAAGGAAAAGAATGAGCGGAGGCTGGCCTACCAGAAAAGACGGGAAAGCATCCCCAGGAAAGCCAGGCGCTTCTGGGGCAAGATCGTGGCCAAAAACAACAAGAACATGGCCTTCAAACTCAAGTCGAAATCCTGCCACGACCTCTCTGTGCTCTAGGCTCACTGTGTCACCCAGATGTCTTCTTGATGGACATCCTTGCAGGCCTTTGGGACTAATACTAATAATCTATATTAGATTGCATACCTAAGTATTGCTAGGTGTGGCTCCCCCATTGCAGATGGGAACCAACGTTAGCCTCCCAGGCAGCAGAGTGCATGGGAAATGAAAGATCTTTGCCGAGTCAGTATTTATATAGAAGAGCTTGACCTAGCTATGTCCTAGCTATGTGGACACCTGACACTTATTTCAGGACATGTTTGGGGGTCAGATAACGTTTTCTCTCTTCTTTGGGCTGTAGACTATGGAAGTTAAGAATGCCTAGGAGTGTCTCATCATTAACGTTTCATCCAGTGTTTTTCTATGGGAATTGGAGGCCATTTGAATCCTAAAGAAATCTACCAAAACTGTCAGTGTATTCGAAGGAGGAAGGCTGTCTGTGTACCTTGTCTCCATGGAGCTACAGGTGTAGAATTGGCCTCTTCACAATTGTGACTATTACTGCTCCATCAAACTGTGAAAAGAAGTGATGGAACTTGCTGGAAACTAAGGCCTATTAACAGTTTTTGTTTAAAGACCACAGAGATTTGTAGACTTAGAAACTAGTATGTGTACCACTTCCAAGTTCAAAAATTGTTTACTTATATGTCTTGTAAGTTTTTATTTAGAGGAAACTATTTTCACCAAATTTCACTTAGTCAAACCATCCTTCATGTTTCATTCTCTTTGAAATCATGGAGCTATCATAAAACATTTTTTTAAAAAATATGAATTACTGATAACCCGGAGTGCAAAGTGATTATATTTTCAATATAATCAAAAGCCTGAATTTTTCTAAAGCATAAAAACTTCCCATCCTTTGGGTTGGTTCTTATATGCCACAGCTGTGTTCTATTTATTATTATTTTGCAAAATAACCATTTTAACATTTGATAAAGCATATTTATGAACATATTTCTTAAAGAGAAAAATGTCCATCTTGTTACCTTTTCTATCTTTTTCAAAATATGCAAGTTTTTACCTATATGTCTTATAATAAAAGAAATAAAATCTTTTTTTATTAATTTTATTTATTTCTGTATGTGTATGAATGTACTGTCTGCGTGCAAGTCTGTGCACCTGTGTCGTGCAATGCCGTGGAGGTCAGAAGAGGGTGTCGGATTCCCCTGGAACTGGAGTTCTCCTGGAATTGGAGTTTCAGACGGCTCTCAGCCACCATGTGGGTGCTGGGGATTGAACCCGGGTCCTCTGCAAGAGCGTCAGCGCTCCCAACCCCTAGGCCATCTGTGCTGGATAGCTTTGGTGTCAACTTGACACACCTGGGTTGAGGGAGCCTTGGTTGGGGAATTGGCTCCATTGGATTGGCCTGTGGCCACATCTGTGGTGTATTGTCTTGATTGTTGAGCATGGACCAGCAGTGACAATATAAGGTGGCAGGCTGGGCACGAGTCAGGGGAGCAAGCCAGTAAGAATTAGAGGCAAGCCAGTAAACAGCCGTCCTCCATGGCCTCCAGGTTCCTGCCCTGAGGTTCCTGCCTTGGGCTCCCTAAAGTGATGAATGTGACACCAGGAGATTGTTTTAAGCTGACTAAACCTTCCTCCCCAAGTTGGTTTGGTCAGATGTTTTTTTCACCAGCAAATGGAAAGACAAAACCAGAACAGAAATTGGTTACAGAGAGTGGGGGTTGGGGTATTGCTGTGAAAGACATGACCTTGGTGTTTTGGGGAAAGGATTGTGGAGGCGTTGGAACTTTGGGAGGGGAAGATATTGAATGCCTAAAGATTTTGCTGTGGCGCTTGGAGCAGTTTTGCTTGAGAGAGTTGTAGATGATGGAGGTCTGGCTTGTGAGTTTCTAGTTTCAAAGGGGAGCAGAGATCATCGGACTGTGTAATTCTGTGGTTTCTGGTTAGCTGGGGCTGAAGCATCAGCTGTACGTAACAAGCGACCAGCATCATTGTGGTGAAATCTTCTGGGAGAATTTCTTCAGGGTCAGCTCACAGAAGCTGTGACCCAGAACGGGCCTGAGCCTCCATCTCGATCCAGAAGCAGGACTTGGTAACATTGTAAGAGTCTCCTATATGAAGAAAAAGAAGTCTCCTATATGATTCTGGAGCTGAAATATGAAGGAGGTCACAGAGAGCAGATGAGGCCCGGCACTATGAGAGACCAGGAAAGACCATTGGTGGAAGTGGCACCTCAGTTGCTTGTTGGAAAGCCCAAGGATTGCAGGGGGTCATGGAGAGAAGCTGAGGCTTTTGCACCAGGAGAGGTCAGGAGAAGAGACCATTGGTGAGGTGCTGCCTCAGCTTTCAGTAGCGACCCCAGCTTTTTGGAGATGCCGGTACCCCTGGGACGACCACCAAGCGCATCGGTTTAGGTATAGAATGGATCGGGCCTGGGCCTGTGAGATGATTGTGCCACGGACGGCAGAGTCCGAGCGGGGGAGCTGCCGATACCCTTTGGAGCCCAGAGGGAAGTTGTGAGTGAATCTCAGGTGTCCAGCCCTGAGCTACTATTGCTGGACTTAGGTTTTTGTTTGAGAGTGCCTGATTCTTCCCTTTGAAATAAGACAGTACTTGTTTTGGATTTTACAGCAGCCCACAGTTAAGAGACTTTTAATAGACTGGACTTTTAAGTGTTTGGACATTTTAAGGACTGTGGGGCTTTTATGGATGTACTGTCTTAGGTTGTGATTAGTGTTAACATCATACTTTGGGGATAAGAACTGGAAAGGTGGTTTAATAGTTATGTGTTTTGTGTGTCAAGTTGACAAGGGGTCAATTGTGCTGGATAGCTTTGGTGTCAACTTGACACACCTGGGTTGAGGGAGTCTCGGTTGGGGAATTGGCTCCATTGGATTGGCCTGTGGCCACATCTGTGGTATATTGTCTTGATTGTTGAGCAGTGACAATATAAGGCGCAGGCTGGGCATGAGCCAGAGCAAGCCAGTAGAGAGCAAGCCAGTGAACAGCAGTCCTCCATGGCCTCCAGGTTCCTGCCCTGAGTTCCTGCCTTGGGCTCCCTAAAGTGATGAAATGTGACCCAGGAGATGTAAGCTGAATAAACCCTTTCCTCCCCAAGTTGGTGTCAGAGTGTTTTGTCACAGCAATGGAAAGACAAACCAGAGTTTCAGACGGCTCTCAGCCGCCATGTGGGTGCTGGGGATTGAACCCGGGTCCTCTGCAAGAGCATCAGCGCTCCCAACCACTAGGCCATCTCTCCAGCCCCAAGAAATAAAATCTTTAACAAGGAAGGCATTCTGTTTTCCTCCCCAAATAAGATGAGTATGATTATTTTTAGAAACAAGATGTATTACAAGGGGACAGACATGTGACATTGTTTCTTCTGTCATTAATGGTGGCAAAGTTTTTATCTGTTGTTTATAAGAGAATCTCTGACTTTCTTTCCTCTGTTGGAATTACGGTTCACAGCAAGGTGGTTATTTTTGGCTGATTGAGTTGGGAAGTATTTGGGGTCATTTCAAGCTGAGTTATAGTCAAAGCCGATTGACCTTTGGCTTTGGTCTGACAAATTTCTGACTGAACAGATGGGTATTGCTCTGTCCCCTGAAGCTTCATGGCTTTAAGCTTCACTAAAGCATTAGGGAGAATTAAAAAATTGTGTGTGTGTGTGTGTGTGTGTGTGTAAGGGGGGGGTGAATTAGTGATTTTCAGCCTGATATCTAGCCAGGCAAGGTGTAAGCCAAATTTCCTGACACTAACATGGTTTTGTGTTAATCACAGGGCATCTCTGCAAGGGCAGTGCACAGCCTTTTGCTGGAACACTGCCCCCTGTGTTCTCTTCCACTGTCTTCTGGCACCTCTGCATCCTCATCTTTCTGTAGTCAGACACTAATGCAAAGGAGTGGGAGTCACATTTTCACTCTTGTCCAGGTCCATTCCTTCAGCATCTGAACATGGACAATCCAGTATCCCACTGAACTAGTTTATTGGGAAATACTAGTTTGTAGTCAGACACTAATAGCACACATCCATGGGATCTCGCACATTGCTTCAAGCTTCTGTGGTTTCAAAGGTGGCTCCTATGATTTCTTGGTCACTTCTTTTTCAAGTTGAGGGCAAAGTTTCCATGCTGTGTACTTTGTACCTTTGAATTGCTCAAGGAAGTTGGAAAAGGAGCTAGCAGTAAAGATTTGGGTAGCACAGACCTGGGATAAACCTTGGTTCTGTCCTTCAGCTGAATCAGAGTGTGGTTCCTAGGGAATGCCACTCTAGGTTGAGATCCAGGCAATGTCTCACATGAGAGCTCCAGGTCTTAATCAGAAAACATCTGGAATCATAATACGGCTGGTGTTGTCCAGCCTGGGTCTAGCTTCGTGTCCTGAGAATGCAGACAATGCCAAAGGATTCAAAGGGAGTGAGGAGTAAAGGCCATCTGTTTTCTCATCTGCAGAATGGGCTTGCTGATGATGCCTTTCTAGTGAGATGGTTGAGACTGACGTCTGTTTGTGTTGCACAGTGAAGTGCTCAGGCAGCATTGGTGTGTTCTTTGCTGCCCATCTTTCATTCTCTACAGCTTAGAGCTGCCTTTATACATCTGCATCCCCAGTCCGAATGGAAACCCCTTCAAACCAGAGACCACTCTACTTTCCCCTTTCACTCTCCCACTTTTAAATGCAGCACTCTGCATGGATTGGGACTTTCAGAACTATTTTTTTTTCTTTGAATTTCACAGATCTTTCAGTGGCTCTGGGAGGGTGACAGAATCTCATTTCCCAACAAACTAGTTCAGTGGGATACTGAATTGTCCATGTTCAGATGCTGAAGGAATGGACCTGGACAAGAATGAAAATGTGACTCCTGCTCCTTTGCATAGTCTAGTCTCCAAAACTGGTTTCCTGTAACCAGTCTTTTTGTTGTTGTTTCATGTAAAGTTTAATTATTAAATAATTTTGGTTCTGTGTGTATGTGGGTGTGTGTGTATTTGGAGACAGAGTCTCATTGTGTATCCCTGGACCCTGGTTGGCCTTGAACTCCTTATGCAGGCCTGGACTTGAACTCACAGAGATCTGCCTACCTCTGCCTCCCTAGTGTGGGGATTAAAGGTATGTGCCACCACCCCCTGGCCTTAATTTTTTTTTATGCTTTTATTGATGTTTTGTGTATTTCAGACATCATTTCTCAGTTCAGTTTAGACATATTCCCTTTTCCCTTCCCCCTACCCCACCCCAGATCATGCATTCTGCCATAACTGTCTTGCATCTTTCTCTCAGTATTTTTTTTATGTTTATGAATTCACATTTTCCTCCTTTAATTTTATATTACTCTAAAATATGTACATATACTTTCCATTCATATATAGTAATTATAGAGTCTGAGAGTAAGTGGTGGATCGATTCTAGAGCCTGTTAAGAGATTTACATTATGGGGCTGGAGAGATGGCCTAGTGGTTAAGAGCGCTGACTGCTCTTGCAGAGGACCTGGGTTCGATCCCTAACACCCACAAGGCAGCTGAGAACCACCTTCAACTCCAGTTCCAGGGGAATCCGACACCCTCTTCTGACCTCCGAGGCATTGCGCGACACAGGTGCACAAACCTACATGCAGACAGTACATTCATACACATACAAAAATAAATAAAATAAAAAAATAAAAAAAGAGATTTCCATTATAACAACATAGTTGCTTTCAGATAAACAGAAATATAACAATAATGTTGTTCAACTTGCCTTTCATCTGGGGAT
Organism: Rhizomys pruinosus; assembly: GCA_009823505.1. Classification (NCBI taxonomy): domain Eukaryota; kingdom Metazoa; phylum Chordata; class Mammalia; order Rodentia; family Spalacidae; genus Rhizomys; species Rhizomys pruinosus. Next base: position 249,610 of record VZQC01012855.1, on the reverse strand, counting down.
TTGGTGTTGGCATCCACCAATGAGGGAGACCATTTGCTGCTTGTTTTTCTGGGACTGTGTTACTTCACTTAGCATAATGGCTTCAAGTTCAGTCCGTTTACCTGCAAAGTTCATGATGTCATCTTTCTTTACCGCTGAGTAGTACTCTATTGTGTAAATATACCACATTTTTGTCATCCACTCGTCAGTTGAGGGGCATTTGGGTTGGTTCCAGCTCTTCGTTATTGTGAAGAGAGCTGCAATAAACATGGCTGTGCATGTATCTTTGCGGTAGGATGACTCTTGTGGGTACATACCCAGGAGTGGTATGGCTGGGTTAGGTAGTAAGCTCATTTTGAGTCATTTAAGTGTCCTCCACACTGCTTTCCATAGTGGTTGTACAAGTTTACATTCCCACCAGCAGTGGATGACTGTTCCCCTTTCCCCACAGCCTCTCCAGCATTTGGTGTCTTTTGTGTTCTTGATCTTAGCCAGTCTTATCTGAGTGAGATGATATCTGAAAATGGTTTTAATTTGCATTTCCTTTTTTGGAGACAGAGTCTCACTATGGAGGCCTGGCTGGTTTAGAGCTTCCCTGGGGAGAGCAAGCTGGCTTTGAACTTGCAGCCATCTTCCTGCCTTTACGTCTGAGTGCTGGAATTACAGCTGGGTGCCACCATGACCAGCTCATAGATTTCCATTTCCATTAGTATGTGAAGTTTTCTTTCAAACTGCAGTTTTGTTTGAAACAAGTTCTCATTGTATAGTCCAGACTGGGAAGGAGATCATGGCCCTGGGCCTCAGCCTCCTGAGCAAACCAGCCCTTTTTATCATGTGTAATTCCTTACAGGTATACACACCACACACACACACACACCACACACACCACACACACCACACACACACACACACACCACACACACCACACACACACACACACACACCACACACACCACACACACACACACACACACCACACACACACACACACACACCACACACACCACACACACACACACACACCAAACATGCACACATAGCATGTATGAATTTTTAAATATATGTTTTTGTTTTTAGTTTCAATCTTCCTCATTAACTCTTTTGGATCTCCCCAGCGAAACTCCTAGTTTAGGGGTTGGCTTGTGTTATCAGGACTTGAAGTTTGACCCAGGCTGGACAACATTGAGTTCCAGAGTTTTTTTTTTATTTTTGGTTAAGAAATATAGCATTCAAGTCAGACATTACCTGAATCTCAACCTGGAATGACACTGCCTATTCCGTTCAGGCCTCAGCTTCCCATCTGTAATTTCAGATAGTGTAGCACCTGTGTCTCTTGGGGGTTGGTGAGCCCACAGCAGGGTGCTGCCTCCTGGGGAGAACTGCATTTCTTTTTTTTTTTTAATTTTAATTTTATTGTATTTTATCTATTTATTTATGTGTATGAATGTACTGTCTGCATGCAGGTTTGTGCACCTGTGTTGTGCAATACAGCAGAGGTCAGAAGAGGGCGTCGGATTCCCCTGGAACTGGAGTTCTCCTGGAATTGGAGTTACAGATGGTTCTCAGCCGCAATGTGAATGCTGGGGATCGAACCCGGGTTCTCTGCAAGAGCAGTCGGCGCTCTTAACCTCTTAACCTAGGCCATCTCTCCAGCCCGGAGAGCTGCATTTCTCCCTCTCCAGTGCAGTCCCTTCTTGCACTCAAACTCCCTTCAATGTTATCACATGCCCAAGTGCTGCTGAGTGCTGGGACTGTAATGATGACTAAGACATTGTCCTTGTCCTCAGAAACCGGGAGAGCAGTAAATCTGACTGTCCCCATGGTCAGAGAAGGTCCATTGGAACAGGAAGAAAATAAAACAAAACGTGAGGCTATTATACGTGGAAGGGATTGTATTATACATGGAAGGGATTGTATTTGCTGCCATTAGATAAAATCCAAGTGAAGGAAAAATTCTGAAAATGATTTGATTAGACGCGAATAAGTACATTGGGCTTTAAAAAGTTCTATTTGGGGAAAGTGGAACATTGGAGAAAGGTTGGTTTTTAGTGCAGTCTACATTTTTTTTTCTTACCAATATCCGAACTATTCAATGCAGGGAAAGAGGCAGGCCATTAAGAATTCATTTGGTTAAAAAGCCAGGTGTGGTGGTGCAGGTTTGTAATCCTAGCCCTCGGGAGGCTGAGGCAGGAGGGTCATTAGTTTGAGGCCCGCTTGGGCTACAGAGGGAGAGCTAGTGCAAGTAAGTAAGTAAATAATAAATAAATAAATAAATAAATAAATAAATAAATAAATAAATAAATAATTTACTTGGTCCTGTTGAAAGAGCTCCTGCTTATGGAAGGTGCGGTGGCAAATGCAGGGTGGGACAAAGCCTCTTTGCACTAGGACAAAGCCTCTTTGCATGCGCAGTGCGGTTCATAATGGCAGGAAGGGGGCATGATGTGAGTGCAGACAGCCGCCGAGGAGCCTGGGGTGTGATGCTGTCTGAGACGGGAGCAAGGCAGCGGAGTGTGGGTGGCGAGGAATTGCTCGTCTGGGTGGTGCCACCACAGAAACCTTCTCAGAGAAAGTGGCCTTCAGTTCAGTTGAAAATTGCTCAAGATTTCCACAACTGGGGTTGGTTGAAGATAAAACAGGAAAGGTTTGTTTGCATTAAGAAAGTAGCATAGTAAGGAAACTAGAGAGAAGGGCAGACAAGGAGGGTGTCTGTTCAGAAACATGAGAAAAGTTCAATTTGGCCACGGGCTTTCTGGCAGGCGTTTGTGAAGTACACAGTGATTTCACTGAGGCGTGAGTCAGATAAACCCACTTCCAAATTCTTTCGGGTGTTGGTTTAAACAATGTCTTCCCCCAAGTTCATTCGTCTACTCAAACCTCAGAATGTGACCTTGTTGGGAAGTAGGACCTTTCCAACCGTTATGAGTTAAGAATCTTGAGATGCAGCCATTCTGAATTTAAAGTAGACCTCTCATAAGCTAAGGGAGGGAAAGAGAGAAGGAAGGAGGAGAGAGAGAAGAGAGAGAGGAGAGAGAAGGAAGGAGAGAGGAGAGAGAGGAAAGAAAAGGAAAGAGAGGAGAGAGAAGGAAGGAGAGGGGAGAGAGAGAGAGAGAGAGAGAGAGAGAGAGAGAGAGAGTGAGCCTCTGGCACAAAGAAGACACAGAAGGTGTCATGTAGAGGGTTAAGTAATGCAGTTATACCTCTGGGACTGCCAAAGCTGGAAACCCCAAGGAGGGGTTCTCCCCCAAAGACTCACAGGGAGAGTGGGCCTCCAAAGACGGTGGTGATTTGGGTCCTAGCCTCCAGAACTGTAGGAGCGCAACTCCTAAGGAAACTAAGGAAACCTGGGTTATTTAGGGTAAGGGGACTTAGTTAGCGGACCCCCACTCTTTTCATCTGAAAGATCAGGGGAACAGCCCGAGAGAAGCCCTCTTCTTGTTTACTTATTACCCATCTTCTAAGAGATGGGGAGGGAGTGGAGCAGAGAGAGAAGCTGGAGGGCACTTGCAAGAGCTCCAGGCTGAGAAGGGTGGACTTGGTTCAGAAGGCAATTTGAATGACTAATGTCCCCAAATAGGGTGTGCCTAGGATTGCTGAGGCCGCCTGCAACTGGCAAGAGGAGGCCCATCTTCTGTGAGCAGGAAGATGCCACAGCCCCGGACTGGAAAGGGCTGGTTCAGGCAGAGGGAAGGGAGGGCGGGGGGTGGCTCACTCATGAAGTGCACTCCTGTCAGAGACGATGCCTGCTCACAGCAGAAGAGGTTTGTTAGAGTGAGATGAAGAAGCCCTGTGGAACAGGCACAGCCCTGTGTGGTTTCATGGAGTAAGGGTGTGGGTTCTAGGTTTGTAACTGTGGAGAGGACAGCCACAGAAGGCCAGGAATCCCTGAACCCACAGTTAGCAGCCAGTCCGACTCACTCACAGGAGACACCAGGTTTCCTGCTCTTGTGGGCTAGGGAAAAGAAATGTACACAAACACAGGACTTAAGGTTTTGAAGAAGGAAACACACAGTCAATTCTGTGTGTCTGTGTACCAGTGTTTCTGTGTGTGTGTGTGTGTGTGTGTGTGTGTGTGTGTCCTCATGCTGGAGAACTGAATTTTCATTCAGGATAGAGAGGCTTACAGACAAAGGAAGAACAGCATGCCACAATTAGAATAGCTTCACACATCAACTAGAAACTATCTTGCTCCACAGTTCAATGTATATGTTCCAAAAATGGGGAAGGCTTTTAGTACCATAAAGCATTCCGGAACGTACCAAGGACACTGAGCGTCCTGGAGGCTCACCCTTTTCTGAAATTCCAGCACAGCCACCGCTGCTTAGGTTTGCTGGGTTGTGGTCAAACAGGTAAAACCCATGTCCCTGCATCTTCTATTCTACAGAAGTGCTTCACCTCTTGACTTGTGGCCAGGCTTTAAGGAAAATCAAAATGTGGGAGAAATACCAAAGAGCCCTCTTGCTAGTATTACCCAGAGGCCCCACGCAGGCGTTCAGTAGAAATGTGGTAGTCACGTGGGCCATTTGCTACAGTTTTGGAGGGTGCTTTCTTGAAAGAAATTTGCAATTTTACATCTCTAGCCATATATGAACATGTGTGTATACACATAAAAATATACACATGCACATGTAAACCAGTCTCATTTAGAGGTAGGGAATAGTTGCTGGGCAGGTGACAGGTGTTTCAAATGAATGCACGATGGGGCATACTAGCTCTTCTGGGGAGACAAACACCCACATTCATAAAGGAAGGGTTCATATGCATATCTGGAAATAGGTCCAGACCCAAATCAGGAGGAGTGCAGCTCAAGGAGTCTACTTTTATTTGACTGAAAAACACAATCAGATATATTTGACACTAGTAATTTTTTCTCCCTGTAAACATCAGGCTAGACAGAGCAATGAGGTAGGAGTGGATATTCTATTAAAAAACTCCAAAGGAAATTGCCTTGTGATTCATCTATTTGATTATAAGATGGAGCTGGTGGCCTGCCATAATGCGTTTCAATATTTGGAAACAGCTTGTGAAGATCTTGGATTGCATGAAGAATGACTGGGCTAAAGGAGCTCTGAGCTGGGCTGGAAAGAGAAAAACAAGTGAAACAAGGGTGTCCAGATGTCTTTTGGACAAAAACTGCAGTCATGAGCAGACAGCCCAAGAAGCAGGCAGTGAGGCCGGTGGACCCTTTGCAACTGCCTGTGGTAGTGTGTGAGGGGTACATGTTAATTGACTTGTGTGACTTCTCTGAGTCACAGCCAAGGGACATTGTTTGTGAGGATGGGAACTGCTAATGTTTATTTCAGGCTCTGTCACGTGGCAGGACATGCAGATCTGACTCCAAAAGATGACTCACGTTTAGAGGTTGAGCGGACTTCAGCTGTGGGGCCTTCCTGCTCCTTTTTACATAGAGACTATTAGGGATCCTTCAACAATTGAGATTTGTCCCCAGGTAACTCAGTAGCCAAGCCCACTTGGAACCTTGGGTGCCAGGTCCCACCTTGTTGCTTTTCCCACAAGAGCAGCCTGCCGTGTCACCTGGGTGCAGGTATGGAGACAGAAAGATGCGCTCTGGTCCCCTTGCTTGGGTGATAGGACATTCTCTAGACTGTTCTTCATAGCACATGCCTTGTTCCAGGCTTGTGGCTTCTGCCAGGTGAATGAATTATGTCAGAGAGGTTGAGATAAAGTCTCGCATCCAGAGAAACCAGTGGGAAATCTTAGACACGAATCCCAGCTTTCTAACTATTAGTGAGCTCTAAAACTTTGAACACAAAATAAACATAATGACATGAACCTCAGAGGATTTTTAAGATGACAGTCAGGGATAAGTAAAAGTGACTTTCAGTCTCTGGAGGACGGTCATTAATGCTCTGCGCACAGATGAGCTGATACAAATGCTCGCATGTACTCCAATTGCTTCAGTGATGTTTAAGGGAGAATTATAGTCAACAGGTGGGCCTGGGAAAAAGATCTCTGGGCAGAGAGGTCTCGGAGTGCTCACCTCCAGGTCACCCAGCATAAAGACAGACGCTTACCCAGCTTTGTGGCTGCATTGGACTGGATTTGATAAGTGTTCTTTAGAATATATAAAGTCAGTTAAAGACATTAGCCATTGGGAAAGTGCCAACACCATCTCTTCTGGCAGCAAAGGAAGGGAACGCTTAATTTGATTTCCTTTATTGTGTCTTGAGAGCTTCTGCACAGACTGGCAGTTAGAATGCTGTTTTAGGTGCTGAAGACAAAGATATTTGACTGATTAAAACCTCGGGTCGAGGATGAACTGGTTCATTTCTCTGCTTTTGAGCTGAACAATGGGCCATCCCACAGGTACATGGGCCCCAGGACCTCACAGGTGCTTCCGGTGAGAGTTTTGAGTATAGGAAGATGTTTGTCCAAGAAGAAAGAAGCAGACTGTGCACCAGTGTGCCAGGGCAGCTGAAAACATTAGGGGAATGGGCCTGGAGAGATGGCTCACTAGTTAAGAGCAATGGCTGCTTTTGCAGAGGACCTGGGTTCGATGCCAAGCACCCATGTGGCAGCTAACAACTGTCCTTAACTCCAGTTCCAGGGGAATCCATTGTCCTCATCTGATCTCTGTGGGCATTGCACGACATGGGTACACCTACCTACATCCAGGCAATGCACTCATACACATAAAATGACAAATATAATATTTAAAAACCCAGCTGAATAAAAGGTAACTTCATTCCTCTTTTTGTTTTCTTTTCGTGTGTGTGTGTGTGTGTGTGTGTGTGTGTGTATACAAGTATAACTGTGTACATGCTTACCCATACATGTATGGAGGTCAGAGTGGATGTCAAATGTCTTCCTCCAATCACTTTCCTTATTTTTTGAGGCAGGATTTCTCACAAAACTTGAAGCTTACCAATTCTGCTAGATTTGCTAGCCACTGAGCCCTCGGGATCCTCTGCGTCTTCCCCTCCCCATCCCCCAAGCTGGAGAACTGAACCTGGGTCCTCATGCTGTGACAAACTTTACCAACTGAGCTCTCTCCAGCCCTCTTTATCTTTTTTTCTTCTTTGAAATGGTCTCCCTTTAGTCCCAGCTGTCCTGGAGCTTGCTATGTAGACCAGGCTGGCCTTGAACTCACAGAGATCTCCTGTGGAGGATCACAGAGAGCCTCTGCCTCCTGAGTGCTGGGATTAAAGTTGTGTGCCACCACGCCTGGCCTAAGGCAGGTCTTAGCTGCCATGTGGGGTGTTGGGAATCGAACCCGGTCCTCTACAAGAGCAGTCAGTGCTCTTAACTGCTAAGCCATTTCTCCAGCCCCCCTCTTCATCTTTCTTTTTTTTTTTTTAATTTATTTTTATGTGTATGAATGTACTTTCTGCATATAGGTTTGTGCACCCGTGTCGTGCAATGCTGCGGAGGTCAGAAGAGGGTGTTGGATTCCCCTGGAACTGGAGTTCTCCTGGAATTGGAGTTACAGACGGTTCTCAGCTGCCATGTGGGTGCTGGGGATTGAACCTGGGTCCTCTGCAAGAGCAGTTGGTGCTCTTAACCACTAGGCTATCTCTCCAGCCCCCCTCTTCATCTTTCTAAAGCCCAATTCCTACATCTTAATGAAGAAATTTTAAGTGTATACATTTAAAAAATTCTCTCTTTTTTTACTTTACTAAAATATTGAGTTTATTTCATGTGTATATTTTTGTCTCCCCACCATGTCCATGTCGGACCACTGCTATTATTGCAGCCTATCATAACATCCCATACATACTTACAACCAAGTTAAGGGTAGAGTTCCAGCCTTAGAAACTAAACAGGCATTTTAGACAACACATTCTTGGCAAATTAACCTGGACAACACTTGTCAAAAATGGTAGGGGAAATTCTCACTTTGTGTTATAAAAAGGACAACCAGTTAAACTGTTTCAGAAATGAAGTAAGATGGAATGTTTCAAACAGTTTGAGCTATTTTCTTAACTTCCTCAACTGCCAGAGATCTGGAATAGACTCCTGGTCAGTCATCTCGAAACAATTCTTCACATAATTGATGAACTTGGCTTCCACTTTGGGAAGAGAACCACCTTTTTCTGTAATTGCTTGCATGTTGGCTTTAACGTCTTCCAAAGAACTAGGTCCTTTTGGTGTTTTAGGAGTTTTTTTTTTTTAAGATTCTTGACCTTTTGATCTTGGTGTGGATGGTTTCAGCTGTTTTCCATTCTGGTTTGATTTTTGTGCATTTTTGGCTGGGGTATTTTGGATAGATTTCTTCACTGGAGCTTTTTCTTCTTCTTCTTCTTCTTCTTCTTCTTCTTCTTCTTCTTCTTCTTCCTCCTCCTCCTCCTCCTCCTCCTCCTCCTCCTCCTCCTCCTCCTTCTCCTCCTCCTCCTCTTCATCAGCAAGTTTTACTTTTTTCTGTGGAAGCTTGCTACCACTTCTAGGGGCAGATCTCTTTTCAGCTATACTTATGAGTTTTACATCCTCCTCCTTGTCATCTTCAGACTCGAGGTGCTGTCCGATAATATGTACAGGCCCCAAACCACACTTCAACCTTAAGACAACAGGTGGTATAATTTCAAATCCCCTAAGGGAAACTGTTGGTTGTACAGGTATTTTTAAAGTTGCCAGTGTTACTTTAATTGGACTGCCTCCACAATGTGGAACTCATCCTTTATAGCAGCTCCTAAACTGACTGTTCTCAGTGACAACTGGTGTTCCTTTTCATCATTGTCCACCTTAAAGTTATAGTTTTGTCGACCTTTAGTTCACAGCCAGAAAGATAGCCCCGAGGCCTCATGTCCATGTCCATAGAGTCTTCCATGAGGTGGAGGCGCTCACTTAGCCATGAGAGCCTGGACAGAGATGACTGAACATGGCTCCAGAGAAGAGTTGCACAGGATGGAATCACGCCAAGCAAACTCTATTCTGATGGGTTTCCCAGGGGACACAATCTTCAGTCAAAGGTGTATTCAGACAACTGAGAATAGGCTGGTTGGAAAAAGCCTTTAGTGGCTCTGAGTTGGCTTTGGCCTGTGCTCCGCAGGTGAACAGGATGTGCTATTACGCTGGATGCCATCAACCCACCTCTTTGTGGCATGTGTTGGGGGTGTGTGCTGGATAGCTTAGTGTCAACTTGACACACCTGGGTTGAGGGAGCCTCAGTTGGGGAATTGGCTCCATTGGATTGGCCTGTGGCCACATCTGTGGAGTATTGTCTTGATTGTCAAGCAATGTGGGAGGGCCCAGCCCACTATGGGTGGTGCCACCCTGGGCAGGTTGTTGTGTATAAGAAGGCAGGCTGGGCATGGGCCAGGGGAGCAAGCCAGAGAACAGCATTCCTCCATGGCCTGTGCTTCAGGCTCCTACCTCCAGGCTCCTACCCTGAGTTCCTGCCTTGGGCTCCTAAGTGATGAACTGTGACCCAGGAGATGTAAGATGAATATACCCTTTTCTCCCCAAGTTGGTGTCGGTCAGAGTGTTTTGTCACAGCAATGGAAGACAAACTAGAACAGAAATTGGTACCAGAGAGTGGGCTATTGCTGTGACAGACCTGACCTTGGTGTTTTGGGGAAGGATTGTGGAAGTGTTTGGAACTTTGGGCTAGAAAAGTAATTGAATGCCTAAAGATCATTGCTGTGGAACTTGGAACAGTTTTGCTGAAAAAGTTGTAGATGATGGAGGCTTGGCTTGTGAAGTTTCTTGTTTCAAAGGGGAGCAGAGATCATCAGGACTGTTTAATCTGTGGGTTCTGGTCAGCTGGGGTTAAAGAATCAGCTGTAAGTAACAAGAGAACAGAACCTGAAGTGAAATCTTTATTGTACTGGGATAATTGATGCTGGTCAGCTGGGGCTGAAAAATCAGCTGTAAGTAACAAGAGACCAGCATCACTGTGGTGAAATCTTCTGGGAAGAATTTCTTCAGGGTCAGCACACAGAAGCTGTGTTCCAGAAGGGGCCCAAGCCTCCATGTCAAGCCAGAAGCAGGACCTGGTAACGTGTAAGAGTCTCCTATATGGTTCTGGTGTTGAAAGCATGAAGGGGTCACAGAGAGCAGCTGAGGCCTGGCACCATGAGAGGCCAGGAAAGGCCACTGGTCAGAGTGCGGCCTTGGTTGCAGTGAAGACCCCAGGATTCCAGGGGTCAGGAAGAGAAGCTGAGGTTTTGCATCAGGAGAGGTCAGAAGCAACCTCAGTTTCAGTGGCGACCCCAGCTTTTTGGAGATGCCGGGACCATGGGACGACCACCAAGAGCAGCAGCAGGTGTGGAATGGAGTCGGCCTGGGCCTGCGAGATGAGCTGTGTGTGCCACAGACGGCAGAGTCAGAGAAGGGGAGCTGCCGAAACCCTTTGGAGCCCAGAAGATCGTGAGTGAATCCCAGGTGTCCAGCCTTGAGCTACTTTGCTGGACTTAGGTTTTGTTTGAGAGTGCCTGATTCTTCCCTTTGAAATAAGACAGTACTTGTTTTGGATTTTACAGCAGCCCACAGTTAAGAGACTTTTAATAGACTGTGAACTTTTAAGTGTTTGGACATTTTAAGGACTGTGGGGCTTTTAAGGTTGTACTGTCTTAGGTTGTGATTAATGTTAACATCATACTTTGGGGATAAGAACTGGAAAGGTGGTGGTTTAATAGTGATGTGTTTTGTGTGTCAAGTTGACAAGGGGTCAATTGTGCTGGATAGCTTTAGTGTCAACTTGACACACCTGGGTTGAGGGAGCCTCAATTGGGGAATTGGCTCCATTGGATTGGCCTGTGGCCACATCTGTGGAGTATTGTCTTGATGGTCGAGCAGTGTGGGAGGGCCCAGCCCACAATGAGTGGTGCCACCCTGGGCAGGTTGTTGTGTACTGTATAAGAAGGCAGGCTGGGCATGGGCCAGGGGAGCAAGCCAGTGAACAGCATTCCTCCATGGCCTGTGCTTCAGCTCCTGCCTCCAGGTTCCTGCCCTGAGTTCCTGCCTTGGGCTCCCTAAGTGATGAACTGTGACCCAGGAGATGTGAGCTGAATAAACCCTTTCCTCCCCAAGTTGGTGTCGGTCAGAGTGTTTTGTCACAGCAGTGGAAGACAAACTACAACAATGGGATACGTCTCAGCTCTCCTGAGTGAATTTACTGTGTCCAAGCTTCTAAACCTCCAATAGAGAGTTCACCTCAAACTCACCTGGCTTCAGGAGTGCCTAACCAATGCAGGGACTGAGCACCTGCTGAGCCCCACCCTGCTCTGCTTATAGAAGCAGATTCTCTCTCTCTCTCTCTCTCTCTCTCTCTCTCTCTCTCTCTGGAGATTTGTGCTTTCCTTCTTTATCACATTTTCTGAGTAGAAGGCAGACATCCTCCCTCCTGCTGTGGCTGGCCCCATCTGTTTCTAGCCTTTTGAAAGCTTCACCCTGCTGACCAGTCTTGTCCCTGAAGGCACAGTTCCAGGGTCCCACACTGATCTTTCCCACACTGGGTCCTCCAGGATCCTTACTTTAGGTCATGTTGGCATGAATTCTAGTAAAAAGGGAGTCTATGGTTATATTAGTTACTTTTCTGATCCTGTGATGAAACACCATAACCAAGGGAATTATTAAAGGAAGAGTTTATTTGAGCTTATGGTTCCAGGGAGATTAGAGTCGGGCAGGACAGGGAGGCCTGGTGGCAGGGGTGGTTGGAGTAGAAGCAGAAGCACTCACACCTCGAAGCAGCGCAGGAGGCAGGCAGTGACTGGTAATCTGGCCAGGCTTTGGAGCTGTTCAGCCCACTTCCAGAGAGGTGCTTCCTCCAAAGCCACACCGAACCTCTCAAAGTGGCACCACCAAATGGGGACAAAATGTCCAAGTATTTGGAGCCTATAGGGGACAGTCTCATTCAAACCATCACATTCCCTAAAAATGGTAAAATATGTATTGGGGACTGAACCCAGGGCCTTGTATATGCTAGGCAAGTGCTCTGCCACTGAGTTTTACAAGTTTTTCTTATAGAAAAATGGGACCCTGTTTTTTTTTTTTGTTTTGTTTTTTTGTTTTTTACAAAAGTGCATGTGGTTGTGAGAGAGACATGGTAGGAGCCAGAGGGGTAGGAGGGGTAGAGGAGGGAATGCAAGGAGCTGGAGGGGTGGGAGGGGGTGCAAGGAGCTGGAGGGGTAGAGGAGGGGGTGCAAGGAGCTGGAGGGGTAGGGGAGGGGGTGCAAGGAGCTGGAGGGGTAGAGGAGGGGGTGCAAGGAGCTGGAGGGGTAGGAGGGGCTGGATGCCATTGTACACTTGGATGAAATTCTCAAATAAACAATAAAATATATTTAGCTGGGCATGGTGGCGCACGCCTTTAATTCTAGCACACAGGAGGCAGAGGCAGGCAGATCTTTGTGAGTTCAAGGCCAGCCTGGTCTACAGAGTGAGTTCCAGGACAGCTGGGGCTACAGGAAGACTCTGTCTCGAACAGACCAAAAAAAAAATTAAATGTACCTACACAATTTACCATTTTAACCATTTTAAGGGCGCAGATCTTTGGCATTAGGTACGTTCACAGCTTTGAGCAGGCACCACCTTGTATCTATCGGGTCTTCGGCATCCTGAACTGAACCCTGTATGCACCACAAAATTCTCATCTCCAGCCCCAGGCAACCTCTGTCCTCCTTTCTGTCTCTGTGAACTTGACTGTCCCAGGCACTTCATATAAGTGGAGCTATTTGCTCTTCTGTAATTAGGTGCCTCCTTCACCCTCCTCCTCCTCCTTCTCTGCCTCCTCCTGTTCCTCCTCTTCCTTCACCTTCTTTTCCTCCTCCTCCTCCTCCTCCTCCTCCTCCTCCTCTTCTTCCTCTTCCTCTTCCTCTTTATCTTCCTCCTCCTGCTGCTCCTCCTCTTCCTCTTTTGGTTATTACTTTTTGAGACAGTCTAGCTCTGTAGTCCAGGCTCTCCTCATACTCCCCATCGTCTTGCCTTAGGCTGTCCCAAATGCTGGGACAGCAGGCAAGCACCACCACACTGCCTTTCAGATAACATAATGTCTTCAAGATTCATCCAGGTTAGAACATGTGTCAGAATTTCCTTAATTTTTTTTTTTAAATTTTATTTATTTCTGTATGTGTATCAATGTACTGTCTGCATGTAGGTGTGTGCACCCATGTCGTGCAATGCCGCAGAGGTCAGAAGAGGGCGTCGGATTCCCCTGGAGCTGGAGTTCTCCTGGAATTGGAGTTTCAGACAGTTCTCGGCCGCCATGTGGGTGCTGGGGATCGAACCCGGGTCCTCTGTAAGAGTGGTCGGCGCTCTTAACCGCTAGGCCATCTCTCCAGTCCCAGAATTTCCTTAATTTTTAAGGCTGAATTATAGTCCATTGAATTTATATACCATATTTTGTTTATCTATTCACTGGTAATGGACACCGGAGTTGTGTCCACTTTTTGGCTATCACAAATAGTCTTGCTATGAACATGGATGTAAAAATACCTGTTTGTGCTCTTAATTTCAATTTAAAATTTTTGTGGTAGTGGGAGTTGAACACAGAGTCTATATATCTTAGACAATACTATCACTGAGCAATTATTCCCAAGCTTCTAATTTCAATTCTTTTGGGCATATATCTAAAAATAGAATTGCTGGACATATGATAATTGTTTTTTAATTTTTTGAGGAAGACCACCTGCTTTTCACACTAGCTTCAGCATTTTACACTCCTACCAGCAAGGAATTCTTCCACAAATTCCCCAGTGCTTCCTATTTTCTGACTTAAAAATATTTGACAGCCATTCATACATGATGTGAAGTGGTATCTGCTTGTGCTTTGATTGGCATTTTGCTAGAAACAGTGGTGTTGAACATCTTTTCCTGGGTATATTGGCCATTTGTGCATGTTCTTTGGATAGATTTATTTTTAAAAAAACATTTAATTTTATGTGCATGAGTGTTTTGCATGCATGTAGGTGCACCAGTGTCAGCACTGAAGAGGCCAGAAGAGGACACTGGATCCCCTGGAACAGGAGTCACTGACAGTTGTTAGCTGCCATGTGGGCCCTGGGCACTGCCTGTGGGTGCTGGGAACCAAATCTGGGTCCTCTGCAAGAGCAGCTACTACTATTAACCACTGAGCCATAGCTCTAGCCCCTGGATAAATTTGTAGAGGCGTACTTTACATATGTAAATGTTTTCTCTTTTTTATGTTAATTGGACAAAGTCATGGGTTTTATTATGACATTTTCATATATATATGTTAAGTTCTTTAGCCATATTCACCCCTCTATTACAATGTTAATACCCCCTCGCCCTTCTTCCCATCTCTGTGCTCCCAACAGCCCCTTCGACTCCCCCTCCTCCCCATCTCTGTGCTCCCAACAGCCCCTTCGACTCCCCCTCCTCCCCGTCTCTGTGCTCCTTCAACTCCCCCTCCTCCCCTGTCCTACTAGCTTCCCTTTTACTCACTTTCTTTTTTGTTTTCCAAATTTATTTTTATTTTATGTGTATGAGTATTGTGCATGCGTGTTGTGCAATGCCTGCGAAAGTCAGAAGAGGGCGTCAGATCCCCCAGAACTGGAGATTATAGAAGGTTGTTAGGCACCATGTGGGTGCTGGGGTTTGAATCTGACTTTCTGCAGGAGCAGCCAGTCTCTTGAGCCCTCTCTCTAGCCCGCTTGCTTTACTTTCATGTTCTCTTTTGTTGTTGCTATTGTTCTGAATTTCACATCTGAGAGAAAAAGCTCTTGCTACTTGTCTTTGGGATTGGCCCATTTTGCTTAAAGGTCCATCTTTTCCTGCGGATGACATAGTGTAGCTCCCTTTTGTGTGTACAACATGGCTTCCTTTACTCATTCCTCCACTGATGGACATGGAGACTGGTTTCATAACTAGGCTATTGTAAATAGCGCCACAGTAAACCAGGGGTTTCAGGTATGGAACTCACAACCCTTCTGCCTCTGTGTCCCAAGTTCTCGGATTGCAGGCACACATCACCCTGCTTGGCTTTATGTTATATTTTTGGGACAGAGTTGTGTATGTTGCCCAGACTGGGATCAAAATTGTGATTCTCCTGCCTCAGCCGGCCAAGCACAACTGTAGCCAGTACTTCAATTGGACATGCCATCTACAAGTACTGACCACCCATTCAGTTGTTTGCCTTTTTGTTCTGTGGATAGTGTCCTTTGATGCATGGAATCTTTTATTTTTGATGAAATCCAGTTTATCCTTTTATCGTTCAATCAAAACTCTGATATACAAGGCATCATTGTTAAGTCCAATGTTGTTAAGCTTTTCCTCTTAGAGTTTTATACATTCATGCCTTTGATCATTTTATTTTTTTCTATACCTGCAGGAAAGTAATAGTGTACCTGTGTTGGTGATATTAATGCACACATTTATAGCTCATCTAAAAACAGCTCATAGTGCCTCAAACATAGAGCTCCCAGTGAAAGGGAGAGAATTCACAGAACCTTCTATAAAAAGTGTAATTCCCTGCTTAGACATCACAGTAAAGGTGCAGAAGGTCTATAATGCAGACTAGAGAGCTCAGGGTGTACCTCCTGCAGTTAACAATATCCTGTATAAAGTTATTACTGCACATATATACATCTTGTACTGCAGGGGTATCAAAACTATAGTTCACCTAACAGAGCACACAGTGCTTTGTGTAGACATTGGGCATTGTGTTCATCTCATAGTACACACATACAGAACTCACAATGCCCCTTGTTGGCATCAAAGTGCCCTGAGTCTATATCATAGTGCACTTATTACATAACTTACAACACACCATGTAGACATCGAAGTGCCCTGTGGTCATCTCATAGTACACCTATACAGAGCTCACAATGCACCCTGTAGACATCACAGTGCCCTGTGTTAATTTCATAGTACACCAGTGCAGAACTCACCATGTACTGTGTAGACATTACAGTGCCCTGTGTTTGTATCATACTATACCTATGCAGAATTCAAAAATCACTGTGTAGACAGCATAGTGCCCTGTGTTCATCTGATAGTACACATATACATAATTCACAGTGTACTGTGTAGACATCACAGTGCCTTGTGTTAATCTCATGGTACACTTATACAGCATGCACAGTGTACTGTGTACACATTACAGTGCCCGGTGTTCATCTCATAATACAAAAGTTATACAGAACTCACAATGTACTGTGCAGAAATCACAGCGCCCTTTGGTCATCTCATAGTACACATAAATAGAACTCACAGTGCATTGTGTAGACATCATAGTGCCCTGTGGTCATCTCATAGTGCACATAAATAGAACTCACAGTGCACAGTGTAGACATCATAGTGCCCTGTGTTCATCTCATAGTGCACATAAATAGAACTCACAGTGCACCTATAGACATCATAGTGCCCTCTGTTCATCTCATAGTATACCTGTAGAAAACTCACAATGTGGGGGCTGGAGAGATGGCCTAGTGGTTAAGAGTGCCGACTGCTCTTGCAGAGGACCCAGGTTCGATCCCCAGCACCCACATGGCAGCCGAGAACCATCTGAAACTCCAATTCCAGGAGAACTCCAGTTCCAGGGGAATCCAAGACCCTCTTCTGACCTCCGCGGCATTGCATGACACGGGTGCACAGACCTGCATGCAGACAGTACATTCATACACATACAGAAATAAATAAAATAAAAAAAAATGAAAACTCACAATGCACCCTGTAGACATAACAGTGCCCTCTGTTCATCTTATTGTACACACATACAGCACTCACAATGCACTGTGTAGACATCACACTGTCTTGTGTTCATCTCCTAGTACCCACATACGGAACTCATAATGCACCCTGTAGACATCACAGTGCCCTGTGTAGACAATACAGTGCCCTGTGCTCATCTCATAGTACACCCATACAGAACACACAATGTCCTGTGTAGACAACACAGTGCCCTGTGCTCATCTCACAGTACACCCATATAGAACTCACAATGTCCTGTGTAGACAATACAGTGCCCTGTGCTCATCTCACAGTACACCCATACAGAACACACAATGTCCTGTGTACACAACAGAGTGCCCTGTGCTCATCTCACAGTACACCCATACAGAACTCACTATGCACCTTGTAGTCATCACAGTGTCATGTGCTCTTCTCATAGTACACCTGTATAGAACCCAGTGTACTGTGCCTTGCAGTTCTGACAGAGTGTATCTGCACAGAGTTCATAATGTCTCATGAAGTGCCCTGAGGTCATCCATGGTGCATCTGTACAAACCCCATAAGGCCACTGTAGACAGCACACTACCCTCGGCTCATCTCATAGTGTACCAGCGCAGAGCTCCTAGACCTCACACAACTGACTCTGTCCCCCTCTGCATGTCATGGTACACCTCATGGAATTCATAGTGCCATGCATACCACTTGTAGTGTTTCATGTATAGGATATAGTGACCCGTGTATGTCTTATACTGACCTGTATTGAACCTATGTTGCCCTATATAGTGAATATCATGACCTATGTGAGCACAGTGTTCTATTCTTGACTTGTAATGTTTTGTATTGGGCTCACAGTAAAACTGTATCAAGGGCAAAGTATTCTACACAGATGTCATTAACCCTTACAGAAAGCCTCGTGCTGTTTGTAGAGTACATTGTGCAGTTGCTCAAGCTTGTAGTAACCTGTGGCCAGCTCATATTGCACTTGTTTAGAGCTCATAGTACCATATGTAGAATTCATATTAACCATAGTGCCCTGAATGTGTTTCATTTTACCCTTCTATGGAACTCATAATGTACTGCACAGAGGTCACACTGCACATGTATGCCTTTCACAGTACACCACTCATAGTGCACTGTAGATAACCATAGTGCCCTTGATATAGGCAGAGGCCCTTGGGTATCTTATATTGCCTTATACTGAGCTCATGTTTCCCAGTAATAGCACCTGGTAGGTGATACTTTTCTGTATAGCGATAATTGCACAACATATAGCTGTTATAATGCTTTGTGTACATCTTATGCTACTTTGCATTGAATGTATACTGTCATGTATAGTGCTCAAAGTGCCCTGGATGGAGTTCATGGTGCCTTGTAGACTTCATACCACACTTGTATAAGCTTTCTGATGCCCTTTAATATATATATGCATTTCTCCTTCACTGTTGTCAGTCCTTTCCTCTCCCCAAGTGAAATGCTCACTTTGCATCCCATAGTGGGGCTTAGCTAACACTGCAGGGCTGAGCCACTCACCTTCCTGGCCTCTCTCTTCTTCTTCTCTATTTCCTTTCAGAAATGTAAAGTCCACTTCTCATTTCTTTAAAGAAACATGCTTATTTCCTTTCTTTTTAAAAACATTTTTAAATTTTATGTGTATTTTGTGTATTGCCCTGCATGTGTGTTTAAGTGCACCCACATGTTGTGCCATGCCCTCAGCGGCCAGAAGAAGGGATCAACATACCCTGAAACTGGGTTGCAGACTGTTGTTTAGCCACCATGTGGGTGCTCTGGGAACCCAAACGTGGGTCCTCTGAAAGAGCAGTCCAGGCTCTTAACTGCTGAGCTCCAAAACTTATTTATTTCTTAATATACCCAATAAAATCAACATAAACCATTTGAGATTGCTTTAAATAAATAGATTTTCAGGACATTGGCACAGATGAGTAGCTAGAACAAGCAAGCGGGGCCAGGCATCCTCCCAGGCTCCAGGTATTCTATGATTGTTAATTTCTTCTGTCAAGTAAACAAAGGCAAAATGTTTTACATAAATGTCAATGAAAATCTGACGTGTTACAAAACATATATCTGGAGCTTTGGGTTTGTTTTGCTTTTGAGAGAGGTTTCTCCTGTGTAGTGCTGGCTGGTCTGGATTCAGTAAGGTAACTACGGCTGGCTTTGAATCATCAGCCTCCCCGAGTGACTGGATTAAAGCCATATGGTGTATATATTAATATTTGTATATATATATATATATATAATCTTTTCAGTTAAATTTATTTATTTATTTATGGCCTTTTGAGACAGGGTCTCCCTGTAGCCCCCGCTGACTTGGAACTCTCTTATGTAGATAGGGTGGCCTTGAACTCAACAGAGATCCATTTGACTCTGCCTCAAAGCGTGTGCACCAATGCCCTAACTTATTTTTTTTATGTTGTATGAGCGTGTTTGCTTGTATGTAAATGCACCTGTGTATACAGTGCCTAAGGAGGCCAGAAGAGGGATGTTGGAATTCCCTGGAACTAGAGTTATAAGACATTGGTAACCATTATGTGGGTTCTGGGTTTGACCCCAGGTCCTCTGCAGCACAGCCCCCCCCCCCACATACCACACTTCTATAGACAAGGTTGCCCAGGCTGGCCTGGAACTCGTTGTGCTCCTGTCTTAGCACTCCCCATGCTTCCTGTAACCGATACTGGCTCTCAACTCATTCTTGTTTTGATGAGGAGTCAGAATCTGGCCTTGAAGGTATGGAAGCATTTCAGCCTTGCCTGCTTTGCATGACATCTGAACTTGGATTATGAAGCTTCTGTGTGGGTCTGTCTGCTGCTCAGCTTCCAGTGGGCTGTGATCTGGAGCCTCTCACATCATGGGGCTTCTACTGAAGAGGTTGCACAGGGCCTGCTCAGTTTGTTTTTTGGGGGGGGTGGGAGAGGGCCTCCAGCTGTTTCCCAAGTCCCTTCTCAGTTGTAAATAGCCAAATAGCAGAACCCAGAAACAGGCTTTCAGGGGTACCTCACCAGCCTCTCTTGGCCTGGCCCTCTGTCTTAAGTGGCTTGGCTTCCAAAGGTATGGGTGTCGGGGTAATCATTGGAGGTACCCCGTTCCTCCACACCTGCACCCACTTTCCTGTTGTAGTTTTATGGACTGAGAGGAGGCAGCAGTTATTTAAGTTGACCCCGCAGTTGCGACTGCAAGGTCCAGGTTCTGACGCGACATAGCAATTGGGCGAGACCTGCGGACAAGTTTCTCTTCTCTGTTCTATGTAGTCTCTATATGTATTATATTGATGTATATGTAGTGTGGGTTGTTGTGTGGTGTTATGTCTTGTTAACCTCTTAACACACAGTCAAATGTGGTACTTCAGGTTGTACATGCTTCCTTTCTGTCGACGGCAAACTCTCGATACTGGCCTCTTTTCGCTAGGTCGCGCCAGGCACTTATCTCGACGCCTTGAGTTCAGAGGCTAGCGCATTGGGGGCTACTTCTACACTCAGAGAGTTGACAATAACATTCTATTTTGCCAAAGTCTTGGCAATTGAAAGTAGTTCGGTGAAGCGCAGCATGGCTGGCAGAATTCTTAATACGCATTTTTGAATGGGGCAATATAAATGTCGACCAGTTTGCAGCATCCAGGGACGTGGGAGCTTACTCTCCGGGGCCCCTGGGTGAGACATAGTGCCACTGGCTACGAGGAGCTCCGGGATCGTCGTGTCGCCCTGTTCGAGGTGAACCATGTTTGCCCAGGGATACTCCGTGTTGCCAAGTGAGCTGCGAGCCGGTGGATCACCTGTTCTCAGGGTCCGTCTTAATTGGCGGGATTGGACTCTGGTGGCCACTGCGAGGTGACAACCTGTGCTGGATTGGTGACTGCGGGCCTCTCGCTTTGGACCTCTTTGCTTGAATTTTGATGAATGTGCATGTACCTTTTTGTGAGGTTTCTCCCAGCTCTGCTTCTTTCCCTTTCCTTCGAATCCTGTCAGCTGTGTGGACTGTACATTGTGTTCCTTCTTCCATCTTCTCATTTATTTCTGGATTTATTGTTTTTAGTGTTTCAGCATAATTGTCCTCCTCTCTACGTCGGTTCCTTCTTTAGCCATCTATGACTTTGTTGGGCTTCTGTATTTAATCAAGGGTGTAGTGGAACTTGCTCAGGGTAGGTTTTGGTGATGTTTTTTCGGGTTCGACTGGTTCGCTAGGACGAGTTTCTTGCCCATCTGTTAGTTGGCCTAATAAGAGGGTTGTGATGTCTGCTATGTGGGTGCTACTGTCGTCGGTTTCGGTGTGTGATGTAAGTTATAACACTCAAGGGTCTTTATTTTCTGGGGGATTGTACCCTAGCTCTAAACCGGAAGGCGATCCATTGGAGGAGGCCACGGTAAGTCTCGTGCCCTCCAAATTGCCCATTCGGTGGGTGGGGTTTGCTATCGACGATTATGGCCTTGGGTGAGGAGGTGACAACTCGTAATCCCGTGCGAGTATGCAAAAATGGAGAAAAGGGGCACTGCTGCGATGTCGGGGCTCCTTGTGAGGATTCGGAACAACTACAAGGGCTGGCAACACTGAAATGGGTACTGTCTGCGTCCTCACCACAGCCCTCACACGCCCATGCCAATATTTCCCCTCTCGTCCACCCACTCACTACACTCACTGAGGAGCCAGCCCCTGTCCCCATCTGTGCCCTAGTTATTCACTTCTCTGTTTCGCTATCGACTCTCAATCCAATCTGTCCTGCTCTCAACTCCAAGAGGTGGTCGGCATGTTGACACTAATGAGAGACGCTTAATATACAGACCAACACGAGAGCAGGAGAGAGGGTAGCACGCAAAAAGAGGAGGAGAGTCGAGTGAAATGAGAGAATATGTGTGAGAGCGACACAGAGGTGCTCTAGGTGTAGTGGGATGTTGGGTGGAGGCAAAGAGGGCGCACATAGGCGTCTCTGGTGGGCGCGGATTGGTGGGAGGAAAGGCCAAGGCTTGTGGGCTTGTCTGGTCCGCAGACAGTTCCCTTTCTGTTCCCTATTTCATCCTCACAAGACTCCATCGCTCGGCCTTATTTGGCAATGAGGGGTTCAGTGGCCTCCTAATGTCGTAAAACCCACCAGGCACAGATTCCCCTCCCAGGTTCCCTAGGTTAGCTGGGTCTCCCCAGAAATAAGTGGTGTTAGACACACACACACACACACACACACACACACCACACACACCTTTTAGGCCACTCCATGCAAAACTGTCTGAAAGTGACAGAAAAACTAAACTCCTGGAGTCCTTTTATAAACAGAAAAATACTGAGTAGAAAGGAAAGAAAGGCATTAGCTGGAAACTAAAACTCAGATATGAAATGAAGAGGAATACTTCAGTCCCACAGCTGCAGTTTGACCACAGGTACATGCATTCATCATACACAGATGTCCACGGGGCCCTTCACTAGGACTGTCCTGTGCACAGATACCCAAAGGGCCCTGAGACGGACCCTCCAGTGGCACAGATACCCATGGGCCCTCGGAGGAACCCTCCAGTTGAGAAACTTTCCCATGCTCAGCCCAGTGCTCCTGGTGACATTAATTGCCATTCAAAATGTATTAAATTCTGAGGGCACCAATCCCAAGGGCGGAAATGTGTCCTCCTTGTAAAGTTAGCCGGTAGTTGCTCAGCATAATACCTGGGACACTAGGTGAAGAGGAAAAGGAAGTGGTCAAAGTCATGCTTTTTTGCAAACTTCAAAGGTCGCCCCTCCCCCCTCTTTACATTTTACTGTCTGGGGAGCTAACTTGTCTGCAGCTGTCGGCAGAGACTCAGTCCCTGCGTCAAATCTGCCTCCTCTCAGTCCATAAAACTACAACAGGAAAGTGGGTGCAGGTGTGGAGGAACGGGGTACCTCCAATGATTACCCCGACACCCATACCTTTGGAAGCCAAGCCACTTAAGACAGAGGGCCAGGCCAAGAGAGGCTGGTGAGGTACCCCTGAAAGCCTGTTTCTGGGTTCTGCTATTTGGCTATTTACAACTGGGAAGGGACTTGGGAAACAGCTGGAGTAAAGCCGAGGCCCTCTCCCACCCCCCCAAAAAAAACAAACTGCAGGCCCTGTGCAACCTCTCAGTAGAAGCCCTATGATGTGAGAGGCTCCAGATCACAGCCCACTGGAGGCTGAGCAGCAGACAGACCCACACAGAAGCTTCATAATCCAAGTTCAGATGTCATGCAAAGCAGGCAAGGCTGAAATGCTTCCATACCTTCAAGGCCAGATTCTGACTCCTCATCAAAACAAGAATGAGTGAGAGCCGTCTGGTTACAGGCAAGCATGGGGAGGCTAAGACAGGAGGACAACGAGTTCCAGGCCAGCCTGGGCAACCTTGTCTATAGAAGTGTGTGTGTGGGGGGGGGGGGCTGTGCTTGCAGAGGACCTGGGGTCCAAACCCAGAACCCACATAATGGTTACCAACTGTCTATAACTCTAGTTCCAGGGAATCCAACACCCTCTTCTGGCCTCCTTAGGCACTGTATACACAGGTGCATTTACATACAAGCAAAACGCTCATACACATAAAAAATAAGTTAGGCATGGTGGCACACGTCTTTGAGGCAGAAGCAAATGGATCTCTGTGAGTTCAAGGCCACCCTGATCTACATAAGAGAGTTCCAAGTCAGCTGGGGCTACAGGGAGACCCTGTCTCAAAAAGGCCATAAATAATAAATAAATTTAATCTGAAAAGATTATATATATATATAATTATACATATATATTAATATATACACATATGGCTTTAATCCAGACACTCGGGGCTGTGAGTTCAAAGCCAGCCTAGTCTACCTACTGAATTCCAGACCAGCCAGCACTACACAGTGAGAACCTCTCTCAAAGCAAAACAAACCAAAGCTCCAGATATATGTTTTGTAACACGTCAGATTTTCATTGACATTTATGTAAAACATTTTGCCTTTGTTTACTTGACAGAAGAAATTAACAATCATAGAATACCTGGAGCCTGGGAGGATGCCTGGCCCCGCTTGCTTGTTCTAGCTACTCATCTGTGCCAATGTCCTGAAAATCTATTTATTTAAAGCAATCTCAAATGGTTTATGTTGATTTTATTGGGTATATTAAGAAATAAATAAGTTTTGGAGCTCAGCAGTTAAGAGCACTGGCCTCTTTTGCAGAGGACCCACGTTGGGTTCCCAGCACCACATGGTGGCTACAACAGTCTGCAACTCCAGTTTCAGGGTATGTGATGCCCTCTTCTGGCCTCTGAGGGCACTGCACAACATGGGTGCACTTACACCACATGCAGGCAAATACACAAATACACATAAAATTTAAAAATGTTTTTAAAAGAAGAAAATCATGTTTCTTTAAAGAAATGAGAAGTGGACTTTACATTTCTGAAAGGAAATAGAGAAGAAGAAGAGAGAGGCCAGGAAGGTGAGTGGCTCAGCCCTGCAGTGTTAGCTAAGCCCCACTATGGGATGCAAAGTGAGCATTTCACTTGGGGAGAGGAAAGGACTGACAACAGTGAAGGAGAAATGCTTGTAAAAGAAACCAATGGTGCTCTTGCAGTGGGCCCAGGATGGGTTCCCAGTATCCACAAAACAGCTAACAACCATCCATAACTCCAGTTCCAAGGGATCTAATGCCCTCTTTTGACCTCCAAAGGCACTGCACAACATGGATGCACTTACGTACATGCAGGCAATACACTCATACACATAAATAAAAATAATAAATAAAACTTTAAAAAAGAAAAAGAAAAGTCAGCAGCCAGGAACTCACCATACAGTCTTCAGACACATTTGCTTTTTAGTGCTATGTCTTGTGAAATCCACAGTCCTTTCAGGACGATAGTTAAGATGACTTGTATCTGTTGGGTTCTGCACTTTAAANGCATATCCATTTCCTGTGCTTAAACACGACCACGGTGGGGGCCAGCCCCTTGTACGGCACGCGTAGCATTGATGAGATTGGCGAAATGGGCTGTTTCCTGCAAGAGGCTGGGAAGATTGAGGGCTGCAACAGAAAAGAATACGGCAGCAATTCTGAAACCCACAAGATCTACAAATCAGTAAAGGACTCCCAGCTGTGTCCTGGGAGTGCAGGCTCTGCCCAGAGTCTCTCCCAGGCTGGGGTGCCACTCAGGGCTCAGTACAGCCAGCACCTGCTCACTGTCAAGCTGAAATCTGGCAGGCCACACCTTCTAGACTGTCTCCTTACAGAGGCCTTGGAACGAAGCTCTCCAAAGGCAAATTTAATGTCTCAGCAGGTGAAAACTGAACCAGATTGGTGCCATGTGGCTGACACTTTTTGGCTGGAAGATTAGCTGCTACACTTCAAAAGACAGAGGTCTTCCGACCTCCAGAGCCAAAGTGGGACTTGATCCCAAAGTTTAGGCCAGTTCACCAAAGAGAAGTTAAGAGACCAGCTGCATGGCAGTGTCTTAGAGGAGTCTGTGCAAGCACGTGGTTCCTTTTGTTAGCATGTGAAACCAGAGCACTCCCCCAAACAAGTTCTGTGGACCATTTCTCCCATGCTATGCCCTTAAGGATTTTCTTTTTGAGAAGTAATTCGGGGAAAAGAGTAGCCTCTATTCCTTCCATCTGAGAGTTATGAAACGGTATCAACACTCAGCGAAAGTTTGCAGTGAAGAAAAGGGGGGTGGGGGAGGAGAGGAAGGGAACGGAAAGTGGAAAGAGAAGAGAGAAAACAGAAGAGAAAAAGAAAAGACAAATCGCTTGTATTGGAAAAAAGTCGGCCTGGACTGTCCAACCCGTCAAAACTCCCTCCTTTGACATTGGGCTTCCCTTTGGGAGCCGCCCTCCCCTTCCCCTCGCCTCACCTTGCATTTCATGTCCTCCTTTGCTAAAACGGAGTGACAGCACTGTACTCTCACGCACGCCTGCCTTGTGTGTAGGTGCACACGCAGTACACACACCACACACACACACACACACACACACACCCCCTGCCCCTAACCAGAGTTGGCATGCAGTGCACAATCTCACACACATGCTGACGACAGCCCCTTTGAAGCCCTGTCACTTTCTGTCGTTAGCATTCCTAAGCTTTCTTGGCTCTTGCGTTCAGAGTGGTGTCTTGCTTTAATTTCTTGAACACTGTGCAGTTTCTCCAATCATCTCCCTTTCCCATAAGCTAGCCTACCTTAGTGTTTATTGCTTGAGACCAATAAATTCTCGTTAATGCAAGAAACGTATTTATCACAAGGAAAAACTGCAATTGGATCCTCACCGTGTATAGAAATTAACTCCAACTTTCAGCAGGTGGGTAATGATCTCTATTCAAGAGCATCATGAGCTCCATTCAGAGCACTGGGAAGTCTGTTAGGGGCAATATTAGCACAATATGAGATCTGTACAGGCCATTGTAACTATACAAGGCAATGGATTCTATACTAGGCATTATGACCTCTATAAAGCACAGTATGAAATCTGCCCAAGTATAGTATGAGCTGTGAGGTCTATACAAGTGCACTAAAAGTTGTATGCAGTCCCATAGATTCAATGTAATTTCTATGTGTTCTAAATATGTATCCTTGATATTACAGACAAGGTGTACTTCTCACCCACCATCAAAAAAACTATTATCGCAAAGATTTACAGAGTTCTACAATGGGTCAGATGCAGAGAATGAGTCGTGAGAAGCCCCAGCCCTATGTGACACATGTATGACACAAGGCACGGGGAACATAGATGAACCAGAGGCAGAAAGAATAGTGCATCTCTCAACTCTTCATCCAGCAAAGCTTCCTCAGACAACAGAAAGGTGATCTAAACCCAGAAAAGCACAACTGGCCCAAAGTGCAGAGAACAGGAGACTGAGGAGTGCATTCTGAATAGTGACATTATTACTTCAGACGCTCTGCCCACCCAGGTCTCAGAAGGACCATGCAGAAGAGATTGGGGGGGGTGCTGTTAAGGGTCCAGGATGTTAGAAGACGCAATGAGATGTAGCAGCAGAGAGTGTATCATATGGAACTTATTAGCAGTATGACAGCACACACAAGGCCCCTTGAAAGTTCAAAACCAGGATTAAAAAACCCAACATAAAAGGGGAGAAATGGGTAAAAATCCCTAAACTTCACCAAGGAACGACTGGCAACAAATGACTACTGGGACAGGGAAAGTTAGTTTCTTTAAAGAGATGCACTAGGTACTTGACCAGGCCGCAGTGATGAAACTCACACCAAGGGGATATTTTAGGAACAACTTGACTCACAGGCCGTTATTTATGACAGAATGCATAAAAATCTGGTGAAGGGTCTATGGGGGGTGAAGATGGAGGACAGGGCATAAAGATGATTAACACTGACTGAGATGTTATGTACAAAATATGCAAAAATTCAATTAAAAAAGCAAAATAAAGAGATCAATAGCGGGGCATCTCTGAGTTCACACAGGGCATTCTGAACTCTATTCTAGCACATCCCAGTCTGTGTACTTCTATACCATCATGTAATTTGAGTGTGTGTGTGTGTTGTGTGTGTGGTGTGTGTGTGTGTGTGTGTAATGTGAGCTCTATAAGGGTGTGATTTCGCTATGAACTCTGTAGAGGGCACTATGAGCTCATACAGGTGACTCTGAGCTCCATTCTATTAAGATGTACACTGTGACCTAAACCGAGTGTCAGGAACTCAACACAGGTGTTCCCTGAGTGCAGTAGCATTGTGAGATCTCTATTCAGGGCACTAGGAGCTCTAGACAGGGCTCATGATCTCTGTTTACAGGTGACCAGGAACTGCATGTATATGGAGAATGAAGTCAATATATGCTGCCAAGACCTCAATGGAGATGCATTATGGGCTCTGTACAGACCACTATGACCTTTAGCATGAGCTACACATTAATGCATTTCTCCAATGAGGTCTTTTGGCAGTGATCATATTTGACTTCATTGCTCCATACTTTCAATTGCCTATGCTGTAACTCTATGCTCACAACGAAGGCTTAAAAACACCATAGGGAGGATCCTTAAGCTACACCGGAATCTAGCTGCCCCACCTCCAACAAGGTTACAGTGCCTCCTTTTCAGCCTATGTTGCACCTAGAAGGAGCTCAGATAACCCTGGTGCATGGCTCACAGTGCTTTGTACGCAGCCTCTGTGATGCGCACCAGGACATATACCCAAGAGCAGGAAAAGCTGTGAGCAGCCACTATGAACTGCAGGTAAGGGTGCTATACAGAGCACTATGAACTCCTTTCAGGAAACTACGGGATCTTTAGAGGTTTGCCAGGGGATCTCTGTGGTACACTGACTTTCAGGTGCTCTAGTTCTATTTAGGGCACTGTGAGCTCTCTGCCAGGAGTCCCTAGAGTCCTACACAAGGCCCTCTGAGCTCTGTGCATGGCACTTTGATCTTTATACTGGGCACTGTGAATTCACAGAGGATATTATGAACTCTGTGCAAGCACAGTATTAGCTATATACAGCTGCACTGAGCTATAGAAGAGCGTTATTTGAAGTATGACCAGTGCTCCATGAGCTCTGTCTGGGCACTATGAGCTCTGAGCAGGGCACTCTGAATTCCACATATGGCACTGTGAATCTGTATGGGCCATATGCATTCAATAGAGGACAATGTGATGTGTGTACAAGCATGACATCCCTGTTACACTATTATTTCTATACAGGAATCTATGACCTCTACAATGTGCAATGAGCTCTTTTCTGGGCATTATGAGACTTTTGTGGGGAAACTAGCTCAGTGCAGGAAAACATAATATCTATTCAAGGCACTGTTATCAAGATACAGGGCACCATGTCCACAATAAAGTGCACTATGAGTTGTCTGCATTTGCATATGACATCTACACAGGATGCTATGTGCCAAACAAAAGTACACAGAGCTCTGCACAGGTGCACTACAATCTACATGGCACTCTACCACATGCTGGGCATGTGTACTGTGTGTTGTTCCATGTAGATCTTACATGCTTACTGTGTTGCTTCCATGGCTCTGTACATGTGTACTGTGTGTGCTCCCACTGCACTCATGTACATGTGTGCTGTTTTGATGTGCTTCCACTGCACTCTTGTACTGTGTGCTGTGAATGTGCTCCACTGCGCTCCTGTACAGTTGTACTGTGTGTGCTCCATGTGCTCTGTACATGTGTGCTGTGATGTGCTCCACTGCACTCTGTACATTTGTACTGTGATGTGCTCCACTGAGCTCTGTACATGTGTACTGTATGTGCTCCACTGCGCTCTGTACATGTGTGCTGTGATTTGCTCCACTAGCACTCTTGTACACTGTGTGCTGTGTGTCTTCCACTCCCGCTCTGTTACAGTGTACTGGTGGTGTCCACTGCGCTCTGTACATTTACTTGTGTGCTCCACTGGCGCTCTGTACATTTGTTGTTACTGTGTGGCTCTCACTGTGGCCTCTGTACATGTGTATTGTTGTGCTCCACTGCCTCTGTACATTGTGCGGTGTGTGCTCCACTGCGCTCTGTTCATGTGTGCTGTGATGTGCTCCACTGCCCTCTGTACATGTGTACTGCGTGTTCCCCACTGCACTCTGTACATGTGGTTACTGTGTGTGCTCCACTGCGCTCTGTACATGTGTGCTGTGATGTGCTCCACTGCGCTCTGTACATGTGTACTGTGATGTGCTCCACTGCGCTCTGTACATGTGTACTGTGTGTGCTCCACTGCGCTCTGTACATGTGTACTGTATGTGCTCCACTGCGCTCTGTACATGTCTAACTGTGTGTGCTCCACTGCGCTCTGTACACATGTGCTGTGATGTGCTCCACTGTGCTCTGTTCATGTGTACTGTGATGTGCTCCAATGAACTCTGTACATGTGTGGCAGATCGCATGTGTTGTGCTTCCTACTGTGCCTGTTCATGTCGTACTTGTGTTGCTCCACTGCACTCTGTACATGTGTGCTGTGTTTGCTCCACTGCGCTCTGTTCATGTGCACTGTGTGTGCTCCACTGCACTCTATACATGTGTGCTGCGTAGTTCCCCACTGCCACTCGTACATGTGTACTGGAATTTGTGTGTCTCACTGCGCTCTAATGTGTGTGCTGTGTTGTGCTCCACTGCACTCTGTACATGTGTGCTGTGTTTGCTCCACTGCGCTCTGTTCATGTGTGCTGTGATGTGCTCCACTGCGCTCTGTACATGTGTACTGTGTGTGCTCCACTGTGCTCTGTACATGTGTGCTGTGATGTGCCCCACTGCGCTCTGTACATGTGTGCTGTGTGCTCCACTGCGCTCTGTTCATGTGTACTGTGTGTGCTCCACCGCACTCTATACATGTGTGCTGTGATGTGCTCCACTGTGCTCTGTACATGTGTACTATGATGTGCTCCACTGCGCTCTGTACACATGTGCTGTGCTTTGTGATGTGCTCCACTGCTCCCTGTACATGTGTGCTGTGTGTGCTCCACTGCGCTCTGCTACATGTGTGCTGTGTGTGCCTCCACTGCGCTTCTGTACATGTGTGCTTCGTGATGTGCTCTTACTGTGCTTGCTACATTGTGTGCTTGTTGATTTTGCTCCACTGCGCTCTGTTCATGTGCACTGTGTGTGCTCCACTGCACTCTGTACATGTGTACTATGATGTGCTCCCTTGTGCTCTGTACATGTGGCTGTGAATTGTGCTCCACTGGGGGGCTGTTCCCTTACAGTTTACTGTGATGTTCTCCACTGCGCTCTGTACATGTGTGCTGTGTGTGCTCCACTGCGCTCTGTACATGTGTGCTGTGATGTGCTCTACTGTGCTCTGTACATGTGTGCTGTGATGTGCTCCACTGCGCTCTGTTCATGTGTGCTTTGTATGTGCTCCACGCGCTTCTGTACCATGTGTTTACCGTTGTGTGTGCTCCACTGCACTCTGTACATGCGTACTGTGTGTGCTCCACTTCGCTGCTCGTAATGTGTGTCTGTGATGTGCTCCACCTGCACTCATGACATGTATGCGTTTCGAGTCTCCATGTCTCTGTAAATGTGTCTGTTGATGTGTCCACTTGCTCTCTGTACATGTGGCTGTGTGTGTGCTCCACTGCGCTCTGTACATGTGTGCTGTGATGTACTCCACTGTGCGCTGTACATGTGTGCTGTGATGTGCTCCAATGAACTCTGTACATGTGTACTGTGATGTGCTCCACTGCACTCTGTACATGTGTACTGTGTGTGCTCCACTGCGCTCTGTACATGTGTGCTGTGATGTGCTCCACTGCACTCTGTACATGTGTACTGTGTGTGCTCCACTGCGCTCTGTACATGTGTGCTGTGATGTGCTCCACTGCACTCTGTACATGTGTACTATGATGTGCTCCACTGTGCTCTGTACATGTGTACTATGATGTGCTCCCTTGTGCTCTGTACATGTGTACTATGATGTGCTCCACTGTGCTCTG
Source organism: Rhizomys pruinosus (assembly GCA_009823505.1). Taxonomy (NCBI): domain Eukaryota; kingdom Metazoa; phylum Chordata; class Mammalia; order Rodentia; family Spalacidae; genus Rhizomys; species Rhizomys pruinosus. Next base: position 218,674 of record VZQC01012855.1, on the reverse strand, counting down.
TACATGTGTGCTGTGATGTGCTCCAATGAACTCTGTACATGTGTACTGTGATGTGCTCCACTGCACTCTGTACATGCGTACTGTGTGTGCTCCACTGTGCTCTGTACATGTGTGCTGTGATGTGCTCCACTGCTCCCTGTACATGTGTACTGTGATGTGCTCCACTGAGCTCTGTACATGTGTACTGTATGTGCTCCACTGCGCTCTGTTCATGTGCACTGTGTGTGCTCCACTGCGCTCTGTACATGTGTGCTGTGTGTGCTCCACTGTGCTCTGCACATGTGTGCTGTGATGTGCTCCAGTGCACTCTGTACATGTGTACTATGATGTGCTCCACTGCGCTCTACACGTGTGCTGTTGATTGTTGCTCCACTGCTCCCCATGTACATGTGTACTTGTTGATGTTGCTCCACTGACGCCTCGTTGTACATGTGTGCTGTGATGTGCTCCACTGCTCTCTGTACATGTGTGCTGTGATGTGCTCCACTACACTCTGTACATGTGTGCTGTGATGTGTCTGCACTGTGCTCTGTTACATGTACTGTGTGTGCTCCATGTGCTCTGTACATGTGTGCTGTGATGTGCTCCACTACACTCTGTACATGTGTGCTGTGATGTACTCCAATGAACTCTGTACATGTGTACTGTATGTGCTCCACTGTGCATCCTTATACATGTGCTGTGTTGTGCTCCACTGCACTCTGTACATTTGTACTGTGATGTGCTCCACTGCACTCTGTACATGTGTACTATGTGTCCATCGACTGCACTTGTACATGTGTATATGTGTGCCCACTGTGACCTTGTACCATGTGTGCTGTGATGTCTCACTCGTGCTCTTGTACATGTTGTATGTGTGTGCTCCGCTGCTACTCTGTACATTGTGGTGTGGTGGTATGCTGTGTGTGCTCCACTGTGCTCTGTACATGTGTACTGTGATGCCCACCTGTGCTCTGTTCATGTGTTAACTGGTGTGTCTGCTGTGACTCTTACACGTTTATACTTGTGATGTGCCTGCCACTGTGCTCTGTTCATGGTTACTGTGATGTGCTCACTGAGCTCTGTACTGTGTGTGCTCTGCTGCACTCTGTACATGTGTGCTGTGCTGCTTTCCACTGTGCTCTGTACACTGTGTACTGTGTGTGCCTCCACTTTGCCTGTTCATGTGTACTGTGATGTGCTCTGCTGCACTCTGTACATGTGTGCTGTGATGTGCTTCATTTGCTCTGTTCATGTTACTGTGATGTGACTCCACTGCAACTCTGTACATGTGTTACTGATGTCTGCACAGGGTACTTGAGCTCTATACTGTCTATGAGTTCTGCCCAGCTCATTATGAGGCCTGTACTAGGCACTATGATTGCTATACAGCACACAGTGAACCCTACACGAGGAGAGCACTGTGTGCTTTCTCAGGTCTCTATCAGATCTACACAAGTATCCTATGAGCTATTTGAAGGTTCACTTTAAGTCATATGAATAGTATTATGAACTCAGTAGAGGTGCCTATAAGCTCTGCACAGGGCATTATGAACTTATTTTGCAGAGCACTGTGAGCTCTGTATCAGGCACTTCAGCTCTGTAGTAATCACTGGGGGCCTATAAAGGTTTATGTACTATGACTTAATGTGTTCGATAAGAACCTTTTTAACAAGACCCTCATGAGCTCTTACCAGTCTATTATTATGAGTTCTAGATTGGTCATTACGAGCTCTATGCAGGGCAAGAGGGACTCAATACTGGTCAGTATGTGATGTCTACAGGACACTGTAACCTATATTCAAGGCACCTTGAGTCATGCTCATACCACTGTGGCCTCAGTAATATGCACTTTGGGATGTACACAAGAGCAGAATGAACTATGTGCACACCACTATGGGCTCCAGACAAGATCAACTAATTAACACACACCATTATATAATACTATATATATTAATATATATTAATATATATTTTTTCTTTATATAATATATTTATATAAATAATATACTTATATAATATATTGTAAAAGAAACCAATGGTGCTCTTGCAGTGGGCCCAGGATGGGTTCCCAGTATCCACAAAACAGCTAACAACCATCCATAACTCCAGTTCCAAGGGATCTAATGCCCTCTTTTGACCTCCAAAGGCACTGCACAACATGGATGCACTTACGTACATGCAGGCAATACACTCATACACATAAATAAAAATAATAAATAAAACTTTAAAAAAGAAAAAGAAAAGTCAGCAGCCAGGAACTCACCATACAGTCTTCAGACACATTTGCTTTTTAGTGCTATGTCTTGTGAAATCCACAGTCCTTTCAGGACGATAGTTAAGATGACTTGTATCTGTTGGGTTCTGCACTTTAAATTCTATGGAAAATTGGGGCTATGGAACGGTAACCCATGAAAACATTTCTATTAAAAAGCCCATCACTGGGGAGCTGAAGAGATGGCCTAGCGGTTAAGAGCTCCGACTGCTCTTGCAGAGGACCCGGGTTTGATCCCCAGCACCCACATGGAGGCCGAAAACCATCTGAAACTCCAGTTCCAGGGGAATCCTACACCCTCCTCTGACCTCTGCGGCATTGCACGACATGGGTGCACAGACCTACATGCAGACGGCACATTCATACACATACAAAATAAATAAAATTAAGCCCATTACTGGAAGTTGAAGTCACCTGTTCCATACCATTGGGTTAGGAACAATAAGAAATATCTAGCAAGTGTTTCCTGGGAATCTGAGCTATGTCAGGCATCAGCCTAGAGTCTTGGAGCATGAGCATGGATGCAGTAAAGCCCATAAATGGAAAAACACAAGAGGATAAGCAAGGTTCTTTGGGGTGTTAAAGTTCACGAAGGTAAATGGTGGCTTGCATTTGTTCTATGATTAAATCCTGAGGAGATGCATTAAGCTAGTAGCCTGCAAATCAGCCCAAGCCTATGGCTTCACATTCCCCCAAATTTGTTTTTTAAAAAATAGTTTATTAATTATTTTATTTGATGTGTATGAGTGTATTGCCTGCATGTGTGTAAGAGCACCCATGTCATGTTATGCAATACTTGCGGAGGTCAGAGGAAGGTGTCAAAACCCCTGGAACTAGAGTTACAGAAGATTGTTAGCCACCACGTGGGTGCTGAGAATTGAACCTTGGTCCTCTACAATAGCAGTCAGTGCTCTTAACTGCTGAGCCATTTCTCCAATTTCTCCAGCTCCTAAAAAGGTTGGGGTTTTTTTTGTTTTGTTTTGTTTTAAAGGAATAAAGTAGGGAAGGAAATGGCTCAGTAAAGTGCCTGTGCAGGCAAGCGTGAGGATCCAAGTTCCATACTCAGAACTCATATTAAAAAACAGAAACTGGCCAGGTGTGGTGGCACATGCCTTTAATCCCAGCACTCGGGAGGCAGAGGCAGGCAGAGCTCTGTGAGTTCAAGGCCAGCCTGGTCTACATAGTGAGTTTTAGGACAGCTGGGGCTGCAGGGCTACCCCACCTCAAAAAAAGACCAAAAAACTTGGAGATGCTCCCAGTCCCCAGGGCTCGATGGCCAGCCAGCCTAGCTGAGTGGGTGAGTTCCAGGCCAGCGAGAGAGCCTGTCTCAAAAACTCAGATGGTAGCCTCCTGAGAAATGACTCAAGGATGACTCCAGCCCCTACGTCAGCGTGCAGTGCATTACAAGCAGCAAAAACAGCATTTTTCCAGTACCAGTCCTTTCCTATTGCTGGAGCTTTTGAGGTGTCAGACACCCAGGGTGTCTACTTACTGTGGGTTAACTGCATTCCTGGCTTAGCATTGAGCCACTTACATAGCATTTCTTTTTTTTTTTTTTTTTTGCATGTGGCTATGGAGTGTGGGTGTGTGTTCATGTATGTGTGTGTTCATGTGTATCTACGTGCATTTAGAGCCCGGGGGTTGACATCAAGTGCCTTCCTTGATCACTGTCTACTTTATTTACAGGAGCAGGGCCCCGATCTGACTAGTCTGACTCAGCCGCCCCCAGGGATTCACTAGCTTCACCTCCCCCGCACATGGCCAGCTTCTGACTGGGCAAACGGGACCTGGGCTCATACCTATATGGCAAGTGCTTTACCAAGTGAACTATCTCCCCAGGCCCCATGACATCTTTTTAAAATTTTTAGAATTGATTTTAGTGTTTGTATGCCACCACACGTCCACACGTGTGTTGAGCTCAGAGGATAACTTGCAGCACTTGACTCTCTCTGTCCACCGTGTCAGTTCTGGCGATCAAACTCAGGTCATCAGGTTTGGTGGCAAAGCACCTCACCTACTGAGCTGTCTTTCCAGCTCATGGCATTTTTCGTAAGGAAGAAATTGATCTGTTGAGTATTTCATAATGTTCTAACTTTGCTGGATTCTACAAGGTTGTTCACAGCATCTCCTCCCACTCAGACTCTTCATGTGGTCAGAGTCCTAAGGTCCGTGATTTCTGCTTGCAGTGGAACGACAGAGACTGTTTCCTTTGGAGGCGAGACTACACTTCAGGGCTAACTAAGACAAGTCCTAATAATAGCTTAAGCAAAAATTTCCCATTATGTCATTTTCTGCCAGGGGTAGACAGCAAAGCATTTCTATTGCTGTTGATAAATCCAAACTCCACCTTTTCACCATTAGAGGGCAATCAGCCATTCTTACATTGAAATTGGGAGTTTTTTGGTCTTTTTGAGACAAGGTCTCTCTGTATAGCCCCAGCTAGCCTGGAACTCACTATATGGAGCAGGCTGGCTTGAACTCACAGAGATCCACCTGCCTCTGCTTCCCCAGTACATTTTAGAATTTTTCTTTCATACATTTTATATTACTTTGAAACCTATTGGAAGCGAATAGAAAGTTACACACTTGTGAGAAATTAAGGGAAAAGTTATGAGCCTGTATTCATTTATGCATAGGTAGAGAATCTGAAAGGAAAGAAAATCAAATAAGAAAGAACTTACTTTCAACTTTGCTCATTTTATTGGTGATAGAGTCACTAAATACAAACACAACAAAAACATGGTTTCTGGGAAGTAGGCAAAATAAAGCACAATCCTGGCTGTAACTGGAGGGTTCTGACAGTTCCTAAAAGCAATGGTCCCATTTGGCTTCTGTCTTTCGAGATCATTAGTGCCATTTGTACTATGAAGGACTGTGGCCACATTTCATAGCCCTGGGATCTGACAGGGACCAGCACTGAGTTCCTAGCCATGACGGACCTGCAAGACCCGCACAGTCTGAGTGTGGACATTTTGTCTGCCACAATTAGATGGCAGCCTATAAAACCCCAGCTGCAGCTGTGAAGGAAGAAGAGAAGAAGATACGTTCTAACCTGCTTAACTGCAAGCAGTTCTTGAAGGAACAACTGCCACCATCTCCCCGCCCCCACCCCGCCCCCACCCCACATCCTCCCAAAACTGGTGTTTCCAATCCCTTGGCACAGAATTCACTGGAACAAATCTCTACAGTAGCAGTGGCTTCTGCTGGGTTGCAAGGTTTGAAAAGAAAGAGGCTTCTAAACAGACACAAGAGACCATGCATGGCGTTCCAGGAGCGGGCTTGAGGAAAAAGGGGGCGCCAAGACTGCCTTCCAGTTCTAAGGAATTTGGGGAAAAGAAATAGAAGTGTGAATAGAACTCTTTTTTTAATGGTGCTGGGGATTGAACCCAGAGCCTCACACATGAAAGGTTAGTGCTCTGATAGCATCCCCAGCCCCAAGTCTTCTTGGTTAAAAATGAACCATCTGGGAGGCAGAGCCAGGTGGATCTCTGTGAGTTCAAGGCCAGCCTGGTCTACAGAGTGAGTTCCAGGACAGCTGGGGCTACAGGGAGACTCTGTCTTGAAAAGACCAAAAAAAAAAAAAAAAAAAAAAGAAGCATCTGGGTGACCCGGTGACCCGTGTGTCTGATGGAACAGGCCTCTGAGCTGCATCCCTGTGCCAGAAACTCTGAACCATTCTGAGCTCGGGATGGAAAGACGTCATGTCTAATCAGGGCCCGGTCAGCCCACCTGTCCTGTATGGCCTTCCACCCTGCACTCCACATCCTGTATCCTGCACCCTGCACCTTCCACCCTATCCACATGGGAAAGAATAAAACCATGTTGATCAATGCAATGGAGAGTGGCTGCGGCATAATCTGAAACTATTTATCCTGACTAATAACAGCATTATAAGAGGGGTCCAGCATGGTGTTCTCCTCCCATTGTTTTCAGTCCTTTGCAGCCTATTCTAATAAAAAAAAAGCTTTACGACACGGGTGCACAGACCTACATGCAGACAGTACATTCATACACATAAAAAAAAATAAATAATTTTTAAAAAAGCTTTACATTTATCATAGTTACTGTTCTTTTAAGTTGAGAAAAGTTGCAGAGAAAATGAAGGGAGGAATCGCACTCAGGGAGTGGAAAGTGTGAGAGGAACATTTATAACTTATTGTTTAAAAAATTACTGAATCGCCTGTGGGGCAGGAAGTGCTGCTCCCATTTTAAACTTTAAGAGACTGAAATGCGGAGAAATACGGGTTTGTCCAAGGAGTGCAACAAATAACTGAAGAGCCAGCCGTGCGTGAGGCACCATGAAAGCTGCTTAGTTCTCCAAGTCACAACTCTAAACACTAGGCTTAACTGCTTAGCACCCTGTGCGCCCCAAAGAAGACCGTCAGTTGTAAGTCAGTCATCATCACAAAGGAAGAGACCTCCAAAATGAAGAACAGAAATGTTAAAGTCTACTTACACACAGGAAGCAACTTTCAGCAAGTGTGCTGTTAGCCTTGCCAACGAACTTGGTGAGCACCTGCCAGCAGACCGAGCTCCTTAGTACCCATCCGAGCTCTTCTGAGAACATGTGTACCTGGATAGGAGGAGCAAGCCCAGGCCAGGGCCGGGTAGAGCCCAGGACAGCCTCAGTGACCTTAACTACCATCCTGAGACACGTCTGGGGCAGCCCAGTGTGAAGAACCTTCCACCCCTGAGGAGTTTCAAGTCGGAAAGTGGGTGATGTGGGCAAGAATGAGAGTCACAGGTGGGTGAAAGAGGAGAAAACTGTGCACAGCCACAGCTGAAGAGAAATAAACACCAACAACAAGCCATCACGCAGCTAGAGGGGCCAGCAACAAGCCACCACGCAGCTAGAGGGACCAGCAACAAGCCACCACGCAGCTAGAGGGGCCAGCAACAAGCCACCACGCACGCAGCTAGAGGGGCCAGCAACAAGCCACCACCACGCAGCTAGAGGGGCCAGCAACAAGCCACCACGCACGCAGCTAGAGGGGCCAGCAACAAGCCACCACGCAGCTAGAGGGGCCAGCAACAAGCCACCATGCAGCTAGAGGGGCCAGCAACAAGCCACACGCAGCTAGAGGGGCCAGCAACAAGCCACCACGCAGCTAGAGGGGCCAGCAACAAGCCACCACGCAGCTAGAGGGGCCAGCAACAAGCCACCACGCAGCTAGAGGGGCCAACAACAAGCCACCACGCACGCAGCTAGAGGGGCCAACAACAAGCCACCACGAACGCAGCTAGAGGAGCCAGCAACAAGCCACCACGCACGCAGCTAGAGGGGCCAGCAACAAGCCACCACGCAGCTAGAGGGGCCAACAAGCCACCACGCAGCTAGAGGGGCCAGCAACAAGCCACCACGCAGCTAGAGGGCCAACAACAAGCCACCATGCAGCTAGAGGGGCCAGCCAGAAGCCCACAGCAGAGGAGTCAAGGCATGAGACCCAGACAAGCCTTCTCTGGCTCCCCAGGAGGTGATGTGGTACAGGGGCCTCCAGGAGCACAGAACTGCACTGGGACCCAGCTCAAGAACCCTGAGAAGGGAGTGTTCTCTGGCTGAAACCACTGAGAAGGCCTGCAGGGTGCTGAGCTCTGAGTCCTCTGGGAAGGCCTGCAGGGTGCTGAGCTCTGGGTCCTCTGGGAAGGCCTGCAGGGTGCTGAGCTCTGGGTCCTCTGAGAAGGCCTGCAGGGTGCTGAGCTCTGAGTCCTCTGGGAAGGCCTGCAGGGTGCTGAGCTCTGAGTCCTCTGGGAAGGCCTGCAGGGTGCTGAGCTCTGGGTCCTCAGGGAAAGCCTACAGGGTGCTGAGCTCTGGGTCCTCTGGGAAGGCCTGCAGGGTGCTGAGATCTGAACACAGCCAGGGAAATCTCCACAGGTGGAGGAGGCAATGGTGGGCAGGGAGCAGAGAGCAGGGCACCACTGTCCCACCCAGAGCAGCAGGTGACAGAATTGTCCTTGTCTGTGTCCCTAAACAGCACTAATTTGTCTTCTGTGCACACACAGACATGATACATGATAATGTGGAATTCTCAAGGAAAGTGGCATTTCTTAGAAATGTCCAGACTTGGGGCTGGAGAGATGGCCTAGCAGTTAAGAGCGCCGACCGCTCTTACAGAGGACCCGGGTTCGATCCCCAGCACCCACATGGCGGCTGAGAACCGTCTGTAACTCCAATTACAGGAGAACTCCAGTTCTAGGGGAATCCGACACCCTCTTCTGACCTCCGCGGCATTGCACGACACGGGTGCACAGACCTGCATGCAGACAGTACATTCATACACAAAAATTAATTAATTAATTAAAAAAAAGGAGGCTAGGTATGTAAACTAAAACCTTTAAAAAAAAATGTCCAATCTTTGTATTGATTTGTCAAATACTGCATCATCCCAGGACTTTTTCTAGACACTGGAGATAGTGATAAAAAAGCAAACAAGGGGCTGGAAAGGTGGCTCAGCAGTTAAGAGCGCTTGCTGATCGTCCCAAGGACCAGGATTCAGGTCCCAGCACCCACATGGTGGCTCACAGCCATCTGAAACTCCAGTTCCAGGGGATCAAATGCCTTCTTCTGGTCTCTTTGGATTCCTGCATTCTGTGCCATGCATAAATTCAAGCAAGCACACACAGACATATACATAAATATATTTTTTAAAAGCAAACAAGCCCTGGCATGGTGGTGCATGCCTTTAATCTCAGCACTTGTGAGGCAGGGGCAAGCCAGGCCAGCCAGGGCTACATAGTAAGACCCTATCTCAAAATAAAACAAAACCAAAAACAATAAAAAGCAAACAAAACACTGAAGAAGATGATGTTAGATCATGGTGCAGAGACTTGCATGCAGACAGTACATTGATACACATACAGAAATAAATAAAATTAATAAAAAAAAATTAAAAAAAAAAGAAAAAACTAAAACAATGGAAGCCAAGGAGGCAGTGGAGTATGATCCGGAAGTCAAGCAGCAAACATCTGAAGGAAAGTCGTTGGCTGCAAGGACCTATGGGAAAGAAATTCCAGGCGAAGGACCAGCCGTTTAAAGGTCCGGGGTGTGTGAGTCATAGCAAGGGGCAGGCAGCAGTGAAGGCGGAGGGGAGCTCTGCAAACCAAGAGTGGAGGCCCCTCGAGGGCAGCTAGCCTTCTGGCTGTGCGTGTCTGGATAGAGCTGTCCACCAACCGTGGCATATGCTTCAGCTTCCTTCACAGGGAAGTCCACTCATGGTTTCTAAAAAATGGGTTTGAGCCTGTTCTCTGTGCCTCAGCGCCAGGGAGGCTCTGTTAGGAAACGTGCTCACACAGGAGTTCCCCAGGACAGCGAGATTCCAGCTCTGCGGACCACTCACAGCTGTGTGCTCTCATGAATGACCCCGGCGCAGGGAACAGACACCTTTCCTGTCCAGCAACTGGCCTTAGGCCTGGCGAGCCAAGAGGAAGATGGTGGGCACCACCTGACGGTGGTCGTCCGTGGCTGTGGGGGCCCGCTGGCCTTTAAGAAACCTGAAGGCGCCTGGAGAGAGGGCTCAACGGGTAAGAGCACCTGCTGCTCCCGTAGAGGACCCAAATTCGATTCCCAGCACCCACACGGAAAGTCACAACCATCTGTATCTCCAGTTCCAGGGGATCTGGCCCCCTCTTCTGACTCTGTGGGCATTGCATGACAAGGGTACATCGACCTACATGTAGGGAATACACTCACACATAAAATAAAAAATAATAAAATATATTTTTTAAAAGAAACCTGAAGACCAGAGCCAGGAGCAGAGGCCTGGGTGAGGGGTGAGGGAGGTTGGAAGGGGGGCCCTGCCCACCTTGGGGAGATGTCACCCATGGGAGAAGCACTTGTTAGCTCAGTAAAGCTCCTGCCATGTCTTTGCACCAAGAAAAGGGAAGCCAGAGTCGCAGACACGACGGCTTTTAGGGACTAGAATAGTCTACAAGTGCGTTTGGTAAAATGGCACCACCTTGAAGCTGCGGATAAAACACTCGGAGAGTTTACAGCCCAGTCAAATGTTCACAGAGGGCTCAGTCTCAGAGAACAGATGGCCTGGGAAGGCAGGAGTGCGCTCAGCTGACACCCACAAAATGGGGTTATTTTAAGTGCTTAAAGGTTGTTTACATCTGAGTGGCCACAGCTCCGACACTTTAGGCTGTCCCCAAGTGTCAGCCTCATGCTCAGAAGACAAGGCTTTGAACCCTTCTGCCTGCCGGGAAGTGCACTTTCACTAGTAAAAGCAGGTCATACTCCCTCCACCTTCTGTGGAATGTGAAAGAGACTCCTCTCAGCTGAGGATCTGCCAAGCATAGGGCGGACACCCAGGAACAGCCATTTCATGCTCTTCCTCGGCTCTCAGCCACCAGACCCCCAGGATTCCTGCCACTCCACCCTGCCCTAGTCTAGATGGATTTTTACTGCTTCTAGCATCATCCCTCACCTGTTATTTCTATCCATGTTCAGTGAGGCCACTGGTACTCTGAACTCATCCCAGAATGCTATCATAAAGCAAAATGCTTGCTAGCAGTCAACCCAATAGAAAATAAGGACAAATGTGTTCATTGGCTGCTAGTTCTGATTTGTTTAGTTACGTCAGAGCTCTCCTAAAATCCAGATCAAGCCTCGGTGCACAGATGCTTCAAGTTTGTCAAAATCTTCATCAGTTGGAAAGTTGTTTCCTCTGTCTACTTCTCACAGAATCTATTTCAGAGCCTATTCAAATGGCTGGTTCTGTTTGCTTGTTTGGGTTTTGGGTTTTGAGACAGGGTCTCATGTAGCCTAGGCTAACCTCAAACTTACTACATATCCAAGGAAGACCTTGAACTTCTGATTCTCCTGACTCTACTTCCCAAGTGTTGGAACACAGCATGCAGCAGCATACCTGGCTTTAAATGAGAGATGTTTTTAATATTCTTTTTTTAATATGTATTTATTGTGGAAGGGTACACACCACACGAGGGCAACTCTCCTGGCTCGGCCTCCCATCCTGCCACAGGAGCGTTGGGATCACAGACGCATTCCATCACATGTGGCTTTGTCTGTGGGTTCCACGTCTCAAACTCAGGTCACTGGAGTTTTGAAAGCAGCATTTTCCATCATGGAGCCATCTCCCTGACCCTAAATGAGAAGTCTTAATGAATGGGCACAAGGGTGGATAGATGAATGCATGGGAAAATGGACAAAGAGAGCAGTAGATGAAGAGATGGACAGATGTGCAGATAGGCAGGTAGGTTAGCAGATAGATGGATGAATAGGTGCATGGATGGATAGAAGGCCAGCTGGGAACTTAGACGGATAGACGGATAGGTGGACAGGTGGGCAGATGGATGACTAGGAGAGTCGGTATGTAGATGGATGGGTGGATGAATAATATTTGATTTAGAAGTAAGCCTTTGGTTTTAATGACACAGAGGCTCTTGTAGAACACAGATTCTTAGCCTGTGGGTCATAACCTCATATGGGGCTCACCCAAAGGTTCCCAAATACATAATGAGCAAGAGTTAATTCAAAACCAAGCATGTGACTTCATAGCAGCCTCAGTTCTAAACACACGGTCTAAGCACTTGGCACTGCGCACGCTGTCATGCCACACGATGCCAATGAACGTTGTCTGAAACACGTCAGCTCAGATCCTGTCTGTTATACACTGCAGTGTTTTTACTATGTATGCAATATTTCCTGCTCTTGTAGAAACACAGAGACTTAAGATTTTCCTACCATCATTCCTCAGCATGTTAGTATCAATTCATTGTACTTTTGGATTGCATTGTATTAGAACATTTGGTTTTAAATCTTGCTGTTTGGGGCTGGAGAGTTAACAGCTGGAGGTTAATAGCTCTTGCTACTCTTCCAGAGAACCTGAGTTCATATCCCAGCATGCATGTCAGGGGGCTCGCAACTCCAGCTCCAAAGGGACCCAGTGTCCTCTTCTGGCCTCTGTGGGCATGACACAAAAATAGCATGCATTCACACATACATATAAATTAAAAAAAATGAAAAATAAATATTTCTGTTTGAGTTACTAGTTTAAACTTCAAAAATCATTAAATGAATTTTTTACTTGTGATGAGAACAGAATTTCCAACATTTCTGAAAATGGTCCTATGAATAGTCTATAGTCTGCCATTAATTATATATATATATATATATATATTATATATATAATATATATGCTTAATGGAGTTGTCAGCAAGGAAGATTATAAAAGCAAAGTATCAGTCAACTCTGAAAAACATTGAAGATGCTCTATACCCTGAAGGATCAAATACTCAACCAACCTTTAATTCTTCATGTAAATAAGCATACCCACCCCTTTAGTGTGCAAATTCATCCTTGTCTCTAAGAACTGACAACATTTTTATGTATAACAAAGAATTATTTTAACAAATGTCTTTATGATTTACTATTATACATATTTTGTAGATTTATATGCCCTGGATCATACACAAATTTTTCATGGAGCTGCTCTTGCAGAAGCCCTGGGTTCAAGTCCCAGCACACACATGCCAGCTCACAACCATCTATAACTCCAGTTACAGAGGATCCAACACTGTCTTCTGGCTTCTATGGGCACTGCATTTGTGTGCACATGTAAACAAACACTAGCAAAAAAAGGCATAAAAAATTTAAATAAATCAAAAAATTTCCCTCAAGCAAAAAGGGTCACAAATAGAAAAAGGTTCTGTTTTTTTTTTTAAAAAAAAGAAATTTTACATCTTTTATTTATTTTATTTTATTTTATTTGTCTTTTTTGAGACAGAGTCTCCCTTTAGTCCCAGCTGGCCTGGAGCTCACTATGTAGACCAGGCTGGCTTTGAACTCACAGAGATCCACCTGCCTCTGCCTCCTGAGTGCTAGGATTAAAGGTATGCACCATTATGCCCAGCATTATTTTATTTTGTATGTGTGCACACACATACCAGGGTGCACATGTGAAGGTCGGAGAATCCTCTTGCTAGAGTAGGTTCTCTCCACCATGTGGCACTCTGGAGATTGAACTCCAGTTATCAGGCTTGACAGGAAGTGCCTCTACTCACTGAACCCACTGAACCATCTCACAAGCCCACAAGTGGAAACAGTTAAGCTAAGAAGCCCTGATATAGACAAGAATATCCCTTTCTAAACTGAATGACAACAGTAACACTTTGTTTCATCTTCATAGGGAAGGTGTTCATACAACCTAATTGCCACACACGCCAGTGTAGAGATTTTACAGCCAAAACCTTGAGCAAAAAGACCATTTCCTTATTTGATCTTGGATTAGTTGCTAAGTTGATAAATAATTTAATACTTAAGGCCACTGTGAAGACTCTGTCACCCTACTCTGTGGAGATTCTCCTTGGAATTGAAGCAAACAGGACCCTGGTTCCAAAGGTTCCCACGTCTGTAACTAACAACATCCAATCCCAAGCAGGAAATGCTACCCAACACTGAACAAAAACAAAACACCTATTTGGAGATATCACTGTGTGTTCCAGCATTCCTGGAATTAAAAATCTGTTCTTACATATATTTGGCAATTGATGTAGCTTTTCCCCTATTCAAGTAAGTACTGCCATTCTATCTGCCTGGAGTCTCAGAGTACAACAAATGTCTGCTATGTTACAATAAAAGATGCATCCATTTTTTTCGATCTTTGATTCTTGAAAATGTCTTTATATATGTGAGTATTAGTGACCAACATAATAGTATTAAGTTCATGACCACTGGGCTACTGATTGCTTCTCCAGCTCTCCACATGCCTTCAGAGCAGCTGCCTTGGCCAAATATGAAGGAAAACAGATGAACTAAGACAGAAAATGTTGTACATATGCACAGTGGAATTCTATTCTGTGATAGAGAAAAATGGAATCATGGTATTTGCAGGAAAATGGATGGAACATAGAGCATTGAGCCAACTGAAATAAGCCAGGCTCAGACAAAGACCATACATTTTCTCTCATACACAGAATCAAGATTTAAAGTGTGTGTGTGTGTATAATAGAACTATGAAAGGGGACCATGAGAGAAAAGGAAGCCATCTTAAGGAAGGGAGGAATGGGGAGAAAGGGGGGAATAAAATCCATGAGACTGAAAGCACTGAAAGGGGATTATTTGGGGAGACAAAGATCAGTGACGGGGGAGAGGGGAGGGAAGATACGAACAAAGTATATCTTATATGCATGAAAATGTCATAACGAAGCCCACTACTTTATATGCCAACTAAAAATACATTTTTTAAGTATTTGGGAGCTGGAGAGATGGCTCAGTAGTTAAGAACACTTACTGCTCTTCCAGAGGACCCAGGTTCAATTCCTAGCACCCACACAGTGGCTAACACCTGTCTTTAACTCCAGTTCCAGGGGATCCAATGCCCTCTTCTGGTCTTTGTGGGCACTAGGCGCACACATGGTGCATTTATGTACATGCAAGCAAAACATTCCATACATATAAAATAAAAATAAAATCTTTCTTTAAATAGTATTTAGCAGCTGGAGAGATGGCTCATCAGTTAAGAGCCCTGGCTGTTCTTTCAGAGGAACTGATTCTATCCCCAGCACCTACAGTGCAGGTAACAACTGTCTGTATCTCTAGTTCTAGGGACTCTGACAACTCTACTGGCTTCCATGGACATTACAGGACACAGGTGCATTTATATATAGAAAGAAAAACAATCATACACATAAAATAAAAATAGTGTTTAAATCTGGGCATGGTAGTATATATCTTTTTTCACATAAATTTATTTTTGATTTTTTATCAAATCTAGACCCGTGTCCCCCCTCCCATTCCCCCACCGGTAGTATATATCTTTAATCATAGCACTCTGGAGACAGAAGTAAGTGTATCTCTGTGAGTTATGGCCTAGCTTGGTGTGTATAATAAGTTCCAGGCCACCTAGAGCTATATAGTGAGAGCCTGTCTCAAAAATAGCAAAAAAAAAAAAAAAAAAAAAAGGATATTTAAGTGTTGAATATATATTCAAGAAGAATAACAGGACAAGAAAAATAATGGAGTCAGAAAAATAAATTTTATCTCTTTTTGGGGGGGTCTTGTTTGAAACAGGGTCTTCCTGTATGCTCAGCTGGCCTGGAACTCACTCTGTAGACCAGTGCCTTGATCACAGAGATCCACCTGCCTCTTGCTCCCGAGTGCTAGGATTAAAGGTGTGCACCACCATGCCCGGCCAAATAATTTTATCTATTTCTTTTTTTTTTTTTTTTTTTTTTTGTCTTTTCGAGACAGGGTCTCCCTGTAACCCCAGCTGTCCTGGAACTCACTCTGTAGACCACGCTGGCCTTGAACTCACAAAGATCCGCCTGCCTCTGCCTCCCAAGTGCTAGGATTAAAGGCATGCGCCACCACGCCCAGCTCAAATTTTATCTATTTCTATGTGTATGACTGTCTTGAGGAGCACTTGCTGTGCGAGCACAAGGACCCATTAGGATCCCAACACCCACAGAACAAGCCAGGCATCCACCGCCACCTGTCACCCCAGCACTGAGGACAGAGATCAAGAGGTCTTTGGGCTTCAACAGCCACCGACCAAAAAAGACGAGCCTGGGCAGTAGAGAGACCTGCCTCAAAGAAACAAGACAGAGAGTGATAGAGGACGCCTACTGCCCACCTCTGACCTCCTGGAGACACAGCTGGGCCTGTGCACTTGAATACATGTGTATATACACACACGCTCAGTCATGCACAAATACACTGAAAAACAAACAAAAACGATTACACCAATGTCAAAAGAAAATGAAGATTTCTACATTAGTAACTATAATCACACACTAAAAATAAGTGTGTAATTTAACCAAACTGATTGACCTAAACTATAAAACCTTCTTTAAAAAATTGTGAAAGAAGGCCTGGAGTGGTTAAGAGTACTGACTGCTCTCCCAGAGGATAGGTTTCCAGCATCCAAATGATAGCTAACAACTCTACATAACTCCAGTTCCAGGGGATCTAACGCCCTCCTCCAACCTCCACCTTACTGCACAACATGGGTGTACAGTGTACATGCATGTAAGTACAAACATATAGGCCAAATACTCATATACACAAAAAGAAATATAAAAGAAAAATTTGTAATTGTAAAAGAAATATAAAGGAAGAAAAGTTGGAAGAAGTTAAATTAAAAAAATAATGACCAGATAAGTGTTTAAAAACAAAAATGTGGGCTGGAGAGAAGGCCTGGCAGTTAAGAGAGCCAACTGCAGCCGGGCATGGTGGCACACGCCTTTAATCCCAGCATTCGGGAGGCAGAGGCAAGCAGATCTCTGTGAGTTCAAGGCCTACCTGGATCTACATAGTGAGCTCCAGGCTAGCTGGGACTAAAGGGAGACCCTGTCTCAAAAAGACCAAAAAAAAAAAAAGAGAGCCGACTGCTCTTGCAGAGGACCCAGGTTCGATCCCCAGCACCCACATGGCAGCTGAGAAACGTCTTCAACTCCAGTTCCAGGGGAATCCGACACCCTCTTCTGACCTCTGTGGCAATGCATGACACAGATGCACAAACCTACATGCAGACAGTACATTCATAGACATAAAAATAAATAAAAAATAAAATAATAAAAACAAAAATGCTCCTGTGTCTGTTCCCTTCCACCCTCACTGAACACGTTAGCAGTGTGGCTACAACAGTGTGCAAACGAAGGTCCTCTCCCTGCAAATTTAAGGACCGTGCTTAAGCACAAAGCTCCTGACCCAAAGCAGATGCCCCAGGCCAGTTCATGCCAGTAGAGCAAATCATGGTTCTTGAAGCTAATCTGAAGAAAAGAAAGTGAGTTTGTAGATTCATCAAAGAGCTCCAGCTGGGTTTGGAGCACACATAGCTCGATGGAAGAGTGTTTGCTCAGCTGTGTGAAGCTCTGATACACAACACTGTGTGTGTGTGTGGTGTGTTGTGTGTGTGTGTGTACACACGGGCATGCATGAGCGCGTGCATGCAGTGCCTGTAGAGGCCAGAAGAGGGCACTGGATCCCCTGGAGCTGGAGTTACAGGCAGTTGTAAGCCACCATGTGGATGTTGGGAGCCAAACTCAGGTCCTCTGGAAGAGCAGTAAGTGTTCTTAAACTGTACCATCTCCCAGCCAGGAGTGGTGGTCCACACCTTTAATCCCAGCACTCAGGACGCAAAGGCAGGTAAATCTCTGTGAGTTCAAGGCCAGCCTGGTCTACATAGTGAGATCTAGTCCAACTGGGGCTACAGGAAAATCCTGTCTCGAAAAGACCAAAAAACAAAAAACAAAAACAGAAACAAAAGCCCTGCACCATCTCTCTACTCCCACTAAGAAAATATTTTATTTACTTTTTTTTCACACAGGGTACCCCTACAGCCCCAGCTGGCCTAGAACTCACTATATAGACCAGACTGGCCTCAATCTCACAGAGATCCAATTGCTTCTGCCTCCCAAGTACTGAGATGAAAGGCGTGTGCCACCACATCTGGCTGTATTGATTTACTTTTTAATTTTTTTTATTTTTGGTCTTTTCAAGACAGGATGTCCTTGTAGCCCCAGCTGTCCTGGAATTCGCTCTATAGACCAGGCTGGCCTTGAACTCACAAAGATCCGCCTGCCTCTGCCTCCCAAGTGCTAGGATTAGAGGCGTGTGCCACCACGCCCGGCTTAATTTATTTTTATTTTATGAATATGAGTGTTTTGCCTGCATGTGTATAAGTGCACCCCATGTCATGCAATGCCCTTGAGGCCAGAAGTGGGCGTCAGATCCCCTGGAGCTGGAGTTACAAGCAGGTGTGAGGTACCATGTGGGTGTTGGGAACCAAAATCAGGTCCTCTGCAAGAGCAGTTAAGTGTTCTTAAACTCTGTACCATCTCTCTAGCAAGCCCCACTAAGAAAATATTTTTAAAACACTGAAACTATCTTATTTCTACATTATTCCCACAATATTTTCATGTTTTTGTTTACCCCTGAGAAAAAGAGGGGACCCTCTCCCACGCCGTAGGAGGACACAGGTTTAACAGGAGAGAATCCTGGCTGCTAAATCTGACATTAGTAAACCCCCTGCCACCTGGGCCAGTGTGCTTCGCACCTGACTGTCTCTAACCAACCACTGGCCATACCCTTGATCTTCAGTGGCTCTCATGCCTGTAACACCTGGGGTCTGGGCTCATACAGAACAGTTTGTGAGTTCATAAGGGCCACTGTCTATAAGATCCATCGCTGCCTGTGGCCTCCAACTCACCCTCTCGGTTAGAGGATGGGACCTTGCACCTGTCATCCCTCCTGACTCCCATAGGAACAGGGACACAACAAAGTTTCATGCTATGTCAGGGTGTGTTTATAAAGTGCCATCCTGAAATCAAAGACGTGGGTTTAGCTAAATGTGCACACCTGTTGGCCAAGCGTCTGGGCTACTCTCCTCTTTCACAGAGAGACAGTGAGCTGTGAGCTAGTAGATAAACCTCTCACCTAGTACTCACTGAATAAAAAAGTACAGGCAGGCAAGTATGCGGACAGCACCTCAGCCTATGGCCTAGATCAAGGAAGAACATGGGCTTTCTCCACACAGCACTGAAGGCTGATTCAATGGAAATTGGCCCGAGCGTGGCGCATGTCATAGGGGTGGCCTCGCAGCCCAGTCCAATACCTCCTGTGTGTCTCTACAAATCCAGGGAGGCACCCAAAGTGATCCTGCCTCTGGGAAGCCCTGTGATTGGCAAGTATAACAGCGGTGCATCCTGAGTGACCAAGCCCAGGCCTTAAGAGTCAGCCAGCATCTGTGGCTGCTTAGAAGATGTCCCCAAGGCACTGTGGACAAGATGAGACATGATACCATGTGGGATGTGGAGCAGAGGGGACAGAAGAAAGGAGAAGAGGAAAGATGAGAGTAAAGAGATGAAGAGTCAGAACTGGGGTGGGGGAAGAGGACCCCAACCCCTCCTGGCTATCTTAGATGAGTCACTCACAGCTAAAAGCAGCCCCTATTGAGTCCTAGAGAGCAACGAATGCCTTTCTGGCCTTCCATCCTTCTAGCTGCAGCACCAGGCCATGGACGTTCTGTCTCAAAGCAGCAGACACGTGGCAAGCTGCCCCTGGCTCCTGAGTGAGGACGAGCTTACAGGATGCGTGCTGGAACTGAGGGGCAGAGGTCACCACACAGGCCACATGCGGCAGCCTGGTGTGACTCTGTCAGCTGTGCTGAGAAGGGCTGACTGCCATGTGGGCATCTCTGGGCCTCTCTGGGTACCTTCTGAAGGGAGGTCAGTGGGCTTCACTGACAATGCCGTGTAGGATCTGGCCAAATAATAGACGTTGAGGGTGAAATCAGCCTTCCGACAGCTCCACTTGCTTCCTCAGGAGCAGCACGTGCTGTGCAGCAGTGTTCTGTCACATCCTCAGAGCTGGGAGGGCTGGGCTCTGCTGGAGATCCACCACATGTACCAGCTCCATGACTACCAGAGCCCTGAGTCATCTGTCATCAAGAACTCACCTGCAGTTAGGAATTCCTTCCATTGCAGGGGCAGGAGGCAGAGGCCTGGCAGAGCAGACATCCACAGCCACTCGACGGGTTCTTCTTGGAGAGACACATCTTGGTTTCTTTTTTCTAAATTTATTTTTTAATTTTTATTTTATGTGTATGAGTGTTATGCCTGCAAGTCTGTAAGTGCACTCATGTCATGCAATGTGAGAACACAACAAGGTGTTGGATCCCCTGGAACTGGAGTTACAGTTGTTAGCCTCCATGTGGGTCCTGGGGTTCTAACCCAGGTCTTCTGCAAGAACAACCAGTGCTCTTAACCACTGAGCCATCTCTCCAGCCCCTGTTTCATTTGTAAAATCTGAACTCAGGGGCTGGGGTACTGCTCAGTTGGTGGTTCTTGTCTTAGAACCTGCAAATCCCTGGGTTCAATGCCAAATACCACATAAAACCACAAGCCACTAATAACACCATGTAAAACCACAAGCCGCTAGCTAACCTCAGCATTTGGCAGGTGAAGGTGGGAGGGTCAGAGGTTAAAGATCATCCTCCATGATGAGAGAAGTCTGCAGTACTTGAGACCCTGTGTCAAAAGAGAGGAGGAGGAGAGAGGAGGGGAGGAGGAGGAGGAGGAGGAGGAGGAGGAAAGAGGAAGAGGAAGAAGAGGAAGAGAGGGGAAGGAAGGAGAAGAAGAGAAAGAGAGAAGAGGAGGAAAAGAAGGAGGAGGAGGGAAGGAGAGGAGAGGAAGAGAGGAAGAGGAGGGAGAGGGAGGAGGAAGAGAAAAGGAAAGAGGAGAAGAGAAAGGAGGGGAGGAGGAGGAGAGGAGGAGGGGAAAGAAGAAGAGAGGAGGCATTTCTCCTTCACTGTTGTCAGTCCTTTCCTCTCCCCAAGTGAAATGCTCACTTTGCATCCCATAGTGGGGCTTAGCTAACACTGCAGGGCTGAGCCACTCACCTTCCTGGCCTCTCTCTTCTTCTTCTCTATTTCCTTTCAGAAATGTAAAGTCCACTTCTCATTTCTTTAAAGAAACATGCTTATTTCTTTCTTTTAAAAACATTTTTAAATTTTATGTGTATTTGTGTATTGCCTGCATGTGTGTAAGTGCACCCATGTTGTGCAGTGCCCTCAGAGGCCAGAAGAGGGCATCACATACCCTGAAACTGGAGTTGCAGACTGTTGTTAGCCACCATGTGGGTGCTGGGAACCCAACGTGGGTCCTCTGCAAAAGAGGCCAGTGCTCTTAACTGCTGAGCTCCAAAACTTATTTATTTCTTAATATACCCAATAAAATCAACATAAACCATTTGAGATTGCTTTAAATAAATAGATTTTCAGGACATTGGCACAGATGAGTAGCTAGAACAAGCAAGCGGGGCCAGGCATCCTCCCAGGCTCCAGGTATTCTATGATTGTTAATTTCTTCTGTCAAGTAAACAAAGGCAAAATGTTTTACATAAATGTCAATGAAAATCTGACGTGTTACAAAACATATATCTGGAGCTTTGGTTTGTTTTGCTTTGAGAGAGGTTCTCACTGTGTAGTGCTGGCTGGTCTGGAATTCAGTAGGTAGACTAGGCTGGCTTTGAACTCACAGCCCCGAGTGTCTGGATTAAAGCCATATGTGTATATATTAATATATATGTATATATATATATATATATGCGTGTGTGTGTATTAGTGCTCTTGTCTGGAGCCCATAGTGGTGTGCACATAGTTCATTCTGCTCTTGTGTACATCCCAAAGTGCATATTACTGAGGCCACAGTGGTATGAGCATGACTCAAGGTGCCTTGAATATAGGTTACAGTGTCCTGTAGACATCACATACTGACCAGTATTGAGTCCCTCTTGCCCTGCATAGAGCTCGTAATGACCAATCTAGAACTCATAATGACTGGTAAGAGCTCATAGGGTCTTGTAAAAGGTTCTTATTGACACATTAAAGTCATAGTACATAAACCTTTATAGGCCCCCAGTGATTACTACAGAGCTCAAGTGCCTGGTACAGAGCTCACAGTGCTCTGCAAAATAAGTTCATAATGCCCTGTGCAGAGCTTATAGGCACCTCTACTGAGTTCATAATACTATTCATATGACTTAAAGTGAACCTTCAAATAGCTCATAGGATACTTGTGTAGATCTGATAGAGACCTGAGAAAGCACACAGTGCTCTCCTCGTGTAGGGTTCACTGTGTGCTGTATAGCAATCATAGTGCCTAGTACAGGCCTCATAATGAGCTGGGCAGAACTCATAGACAGTATAGAGCTCAAGTACCCTGTGCAGACATCACAGTACACATGTACAGAGTGCAGTGGAGCACATCACAGTACACATGAACAGAGCACAATGGAGCACATCACAGCACACATGTACAGAGCACAGCAGAGCACACACAGTACACATGAACAGAGCACAGTGGAGCACACACAGTACACATGTACAGAGCACAGTGGAGCACACAGCACACATGTACAGAGTGCAGTGGAGCACACAACACACATGTACAGAGCTCAGTGGAGCACATCACAGTACACATGAACAGAGCACAGTGGAGCACATCACAGTATACGTGTATAGAGCACAGCAGAGCACACACAGTACACATGAACAGAGCACAGTGGCGCATACACAGTACACATGTACAGAGCACAGTGGAGCACACACAGTACACATGTACAGAGTGCAGCGGAGCACACACAGTACACATGTACAGAGCACAGTGGAGCACATCACAGCACACATGTACAAGGCACAGTGGAGCACACATAGTACACATGTACAGAGTGCAGTCGAGGACACACAGCACACATGTACAGAGTGCAGCGGAGCACATCACAGTACAAATGTACAGAGTGCAGTGGAGCACATCACAACACACATGTATAGAGCACAGTGGAGCACACACAGTACACATGTACAGAGTGCAGTAGAGCACATCACAGCACACATGTACAGAGTGCAGTGGAGCACATCACAGCACACATGTACAGAGCACATGGAGCACACACAGTACACATGTACAGAGCACAGTGCAGCACATCACAGCACACATGTACAGAGTGTAGTGGAGCACATCACAGCACACATGTACAGAGAGCAGTGGAGCACATCACAGCACACATGTACAGAGCTCAGTGGAGCACATCACAGTACACATGTACAGGGAGCAGTGGAGCACATCACAGCACACGTGTACAGAGCGCAGTGGAGCACATCATAGTACACATGTACAGAGTGCACTGGAGCACATCACAGCACACATGTACAGAGCACAGTGGAGCACACACAGCACACATGTACAGAGCGCAGTGGAGCACACACAGCACACATGTACAGAGCGCAGTGGAGCACATCACAGCACACATGTACAGAGCGCAGTGGAGCACACACAGTACACATGTACAGAGTGCAGTGGGGAACACGCAGTACACATGTACAGAGTGCAGTGGAGCACATCACAGCACACATGAACAGAGCGCAGTGGAGCAAACACAGCACACATGTACAGAGTGCAGTGGAGCACACAATACACATGTACAGAGCACAGTGGAGCACACACAGTACACATGTACAGAGCGCAGTGGAGCACACAGTACACATGTACAGAGCGCAGTGGAGCACACACAGTACACATGTACAGAGCGCAGTGGAGAACACACAGCACACATGTACAGAGTGCAGTGGAGCACATCACAGCACACATGTACAGAGCGCAGTGGAGCACACACGGTACACATGTACAGAGCGCAGTGGAGCACACACAGCACACATGTACAGAGTGCAGTGGAGCACATCACAGCACACATGTACAGAGCGCAGTGGAGCACACACAGTACACATGTACAGAGCGCAGTGGAGCACACACAGCACACATGTACAGAGTGCAGTGGAGCACATCACAGCACACATGTACAGAGTGCAGTGGAGCACACACAGTACACATGTACAGAGCACATGGAGCACACACAGTACACATGTACAGATCACATGGAACACACACAGTACACATGCCCAGCATGTGGTGGAGTGCCATGTAGATTGTAGTGCACCTGTGCAGAGCTCTGTGTACTTTTGTTTGGCACATAGCATCCTGTGTAGATGTCATATGCAAATGCAGACAACTCATAGTGCACTTTATTGTGGACATGGTGCCCTGTATCTTGATAATAGTGCCTTGAATAGATATTATGTTTTCCTGCACTGAGCTAGTTTCCCCACAAAAGTCTCATAATGCCCAGAAAAGAGCTCATTGCACATTGTAGAGGTCATAGATTCCTGTATAGAAATAATAGTGTAACAGGGATGTCATGCTTGTACACACATCACATTGTCCTCTATTGAATGCATATGGCCCATACAGATTCACAGTGCCATATGTGGAATTCAGAGTGCCCTGCTCAGAGCTCATAGTGCCCAGACAGAGCTCATGGAGCACTGGTCATACTTCAAATAACGCTCTTCTATAGCTCAGTGCAGCTGTATATAGCTAATACTGTGCTTGCACAGAGTTCATAATATCCTCTGTGAATTCACAGTGCCCAGTATAAAGATCAAAGTGCCATGCACAGAGCTCAGAGGGCCTTGTGTAGGACTCTAGGGACTCCTGGCAGAGAGCTCACAGTGCCCTAAATAGAACTAGAGCACCTGAAAGTCAGTGTACCACAGAGATCCCCTGGCAAACCTCTAAAGATCCCGTAGTTTCCTGAAAGGAGTTCATAGTGCTCTGTATAGCACCCTTACCTGCAGTTCATAGTGGCTGCTCACAGCTTTTCCTGCTCTTGGGTATATGTCCTGGTGCGCATCACAGAGGCTGCGTACAAAGCACTGTGAGCCATGCACCAGGGTTATCTGAGCTCCTTCTAGGTGCAACATAGGCTGAAAAGGAGGCACTGTAACCTTGTTGGAGGTGC
The DNA here is from genome assembly GCA_009823505.1 of Rhizomys pruinosus. Classification (NCBI taxonomy): domain Eukaryota; kingdom Metazoa; phylum Chordata; class Mammalia; order Rodentia; family Spalacidae; genus Rhizomys; species Rhizomys pruinosus. The sequence goes on along the minus strand of VZQC01012855.1, from coordinate 194,108 downwards.
ACTTGTGTAAGTCTCATAGTTCTTTGCATAGAGTTCATAGTGCCATGTATAAAGGTCATAGTGGTCTGTACAGAGCCCATAATGCATCTCCATTGAGGTCTTGGCAGCATATATTGACTTCATTCTCCATATACATGCAGTTCCTGGTCACCTGTAAACAGAGATCATGAGCCCTGTCTAGAGCTCCTAGTGCCCTGAATAGAGATCTCACAATGCTACTGCACTCAGGGAACACCTGTGTTGAGTTCCTGACACTCGGTTTAGGTCACAGTGTACATCTTAATAGAATGGAGCTCAGAGTCACCTGTATGAGCTCATAGTGCCCTCTACAGAGTTCATAGCGAAATCACACCCTTATAGAGCTCACATTACACACACACACACACACACACACACACACACACACACACACACTCACACATACATGATGGTATAGAAGTACACAGACTGGGATGTGCTAGAATAGAGTTCAGAATGCCCTGTGTAGAACTCAGAGTGCCCCGTATTGATCTCTTTATTTTGTTTTTAATTGATTCTTTTCAAATTCCATACAGTACATTTTTTCATATTAGACCCTTTCCCCTTATCTCCACCCTTCCATACACTCCCACCAGATTTTATGCATTCTGTCACATATGATAAGGCCTGTTGAGTCAAGTTGTGTCCCTAAATATCCCCTGGTGTGAGTTCATCCACTGCGGCCTGGTCAACGTACCTAGTGTCATTCTCTTAAAGAAAACTAACTTTCCCTGTCCCAGTAGTCATTTGTTGCCAGTCGTTCCTTGGTGAAGTTTAGGGATTTTTACCCATTTCTCCCCTTTTATGTTGGGTTTTTATCTGGTTTGAACTTTCAGGGGCCTTGTGTGTGCTGTCCATACTGCTAATAGTTCATATGAACAACTTCTCTGCTGTCTACCATCTCATTGCAGTCTTCTACCATGCCTGGCCCTTACAGCACCCCCCCCCATCTCTTCTGCAATGGTCTCTGAGCCCTGGGTGGCAGAGGTCTGATATATGTCCTATTCAGATGCATGCTCTAGTCTCCTGTTCTCTGCACTTTGGCCAGTTGTGCTTTTCTGGGTTAATCACCTTCTGTTGCATGAGGAAGCTTTGCTGATGAGAGTTGAGAGATGCACTATTCTTTCTGCCTCTGGTTCATCTATGTTCCCCGTGCCTTGTGTCATACATGTGTCACATAGGGCTGGGCTTCTCACACTCATTCTCTGCATCTGACCCATTGTAGAACTCTGTAAGAATCTTGCAGAAATAGTTTTTTTGATGAGTGGTGAGAAGTACACTTGTCTGTAAATATAAGGATACATATTTAGAACACAGTGAGAAATTACATTGATCTAGGGACTGCATACAACTTTTAGTGCACTTGTATAGACCTCACAGCTCATACTATACTTGGGCAGATTTCATACTGTGCTTTATAGAGGTCATAATGCCTAGTATAGAATCCATTGCCTTGTATAGTTACAATGGCCTGTACAGATCTCATATTGTGCTAATATTGCCCCTAACAGACTTCCCAGTGCTCTGAATGGAGCTCATGATGCTCTTGAATAGAGATCATTACCCACCTGCTGAAAGTTGGAGTTAATTTCTATACACGGTGAGGATCCAATTGCAGTTTTTCCTTGTGATAAATACGTTTCTTGCATTAACGAGAATTTATTGGTCTCAAGCAATAAACACTAAGGTAGGCTAGCTTATGGGAAAGGGAGATGATTGGAGAAACTGCACAGTGTTCAAGAAATTAAAGCAAGACACCACTCTGAACGCAAGAGCCAAGAAAGCTTAGGAATGCTAACGACAGAAAGTGACAGGGCTTCAAAGGGGCTGTCGTCAGCATGTGTGTGAGATTGTGCACTGCATGCCAACTCTGGTTAGGGGCCAGGGGGTGAGTGTGTGTGTGTGTGTGTGTGTGTGTGTGTGTACATGCGTGTGCACCTACACACAAGGCAGGCGTGCGTGAGAGTACAGTGCTGTCACTCCGTTTTAGCAAAGGAGGACATGAAATGCAAGGTGAGGCGAGGGGAAGGGGAGGGCGGCTCCCAAAGGGAAGCCCAATGTCAAAGGAGGGAGTTTTGACGGGTTGGACAGTCCAGGCCGACTTTTTTCCAATACAAGCGATTTGTCTTTTCTTTTTCTCTTCTGTTTTCTCTCTTCTCTTTTCCCTTTCCGTTCCCTTCCTTCTCCTCCCCCACCCCCCTTTTCTTCACTGCAAACTTTCGCTGAGTGTTGATACCGTTTCATAACTCTCAGATGGAAGGAATAGAGGCTACTCTTTTCCCCGAATTACTTCTCAAAAAGAAAATCCTTAAGGGCATAGCATGGGAGAAATGGTCCACAGAACTTGTTTGGGGGAGTGCTCTGGTTTCACATGCTAACAAAAGGAACCACGTGCTTGCACAGACTCCTCTAAGACACTGCCATGCAGCTGGTCTCTTAACTTCTCTTTGGTGAACTGGCCTAAACTTTGGGATCAAGTCCCACTTTGGCTCTGGAGGTCGGAAGACCTCTGTCTTTTGAAGTGTAGCAGCTAATCTTCCAGCCAAAAAGTGTCAGCCACATGGCACCAATCTGGTTCAGTTTTCACCTGCTGAGACATTAAATTTGCCTTTGGAGAGCTTCGTTCCAAGGCCTCTGTAAGGAGACAGTCTAGAAGGTGTGGCCTGCCAGATTTCAGCTTGACAGTGAGCAGGTGCTGGCTGTACTGAGCCCTGAGTGGCACCCCAGCCTGGGAGAGACTCTGGGCAGAGCCTGCACTCCCAGGACACAGCTGGGAGTCCTTTACTGATTTGTAGATCTTGTGGGTTTCAGAATTGCTGCCGTTTGCTTTTCTGTTGCAGCCTCAACTCTTCCAGCCTCTTGCAGGCAAACAGCACAATGTCTGCCATCTCATCAATGCTAGCGTGCGTACAAGGGGCTGGCCACCCACCAGGGGCAGGTAAGCAGGAAATGGATGATGCTCATTACAGGCATTGGCACTCTCTGACAGCGGGTTGGGAGGTCACAATCCAGCCTGCTTGAGTCTCTCAGGGTCCAAGTCAGCTTCCTAATTCTATGCTGCCAGAACTGGCCTTGCTAGGCTGGGAGATTCAGTCCTATATGCAGAGTGAAAGCAACTGGGCCATAAGAGCATCCTGGTAAGATGACAATGTTCTTCAGAAAGTACACCTGGAGGTAAGGGCATCCCCCCCCCCCCTTATCCCCAGCTCCTTTGTAAATGTCTGGTTACCTCTGTGCTGCAGAATGCTTGTCCCTGTCTAAGTGAAGAGAGGCAGATTAAATTAATTCACACCGAACATTTACTGAGCTTTGATTATGTACCAGGCTCTGTGCTAGAGGGACATGGCATTAAACAACGTCTGTGCCCTTGTGAGATCCCTTTCAAGGTCTCTCCATCTGAATCTAGAAAACAATGCCCAAACCTGCAGCAGCTGGGTCAGGGTTTCCCAGCCATTATCAAGACCACCAGGAGAGAGGCAGGTTCTTCTTCCCACTGGCTGGAGGCCTAATGACCTGTCCAAGGACACACAGTTATTAAGTTGCAGAGCTGGACTGAATCCGGCCTTTTGCCTTTCAGGCTTGCATGCTTTGTGCTGTAGCTCACAGAACAAATCTCACAGGTATGGACCCTCCTCAAACTCATGAAATCATAGTTATCATTTGCCAAACACTCACTTTGGGTCTCACCGTAGGCTTTCTCCCAAGAAGGTCTTCTACCTACTGCAGTGGGTACCACTGTGCTGGTATTTTACAGAGGAAGAAACAGGCTCAGCTAGCTTGACTACTTTGCCCAGAGCCCATGGCCTGTCACGGCATCTGATCTGAGGTCTACATGGGGCTTCTGTGTCGCACTGCCTTCTGGAAGGGAGGACAAGCTCTGTTCTGTCACAGAGGAACCCTCTCTCCTTCGTAGGACCCTTCCTGGTCTCAGACTGGAGGAGCAGGGCCAGTGCAGGGCCTTGTTCAGGGTCTGTTCCTGAGCTGAAGACCTTGAAAGTGGGGCCTTTACAGGAACTATCGTGGATGTTCAAGGTCCAAAAAACTCCATAGACCGAGACCCCTCATAACAGCCAGAAGAAGTGGGTGCACCCCTGTGCTTTTGAGAATGATAACGTGAACAGTTGAGGAAGGTTGCAGCCCCCTTGCCTCTGAGCCTGCCAGCCCAGCTCCTCTACTTACTCTCAGGTCCTCAAAGAGCTCCCCTCCTTCCAAAGCCCGAAGAGCTTGCTTCATCGCCTTGAAGAGCTCTAAGGACATAGCCATCTCCAGTCCAGAGCCTTCGTCACAGGCTGCTTCCTTGTTAGCTTCATGCCATCATCGTACATGACTGACAGCAGGTGCACCCCAATCACAGGTGGGGCACACAGGCCTAGAGATAGCTCACTTCACTGTGCACTGGACTTCCTTCCCAAGAGACAGGTGGTCCACGTGCCTCACATCTGTCCTGTTTACAGACACTGTTTTACCAGCATCACCCAGGGAGGTAGGCAGGAGGGCATCACTGGACAAACAACCCCCTGCCCCCCCTCGCTTGAAGAAGCTCAGGTAAGCTGGGTCCCAAGCCAGGCCCTCTCCAAGGTGCCACACTGTCGCTGCCACCCTACTCTGAGTCTTTCCAGATTCATAGGGTTTGGGGGTCTCTGGCAGAGGGTGGGTGGCTGGTAGATGGGGTCCTGATTACTGAAAACTCAATCTGGCTTTTCATCAGATCCCGAGCAGCTGTGATAAGCCTGGACTCTTAGACACAGGAAATGTGTGGGATCAAGGGAGGCTCCAAAGGGACCTTTTAAGGTAGCCAGAAGCTGAGAAGCAGCTCCAGTGAATAAACAGCTGCCCGGAGATAAATCTGATGGCTGTGAAGTCAGCCTCAGTGTGACAGATGCCAAGGAAAGTCACAGCCTCCACAGAGATGGGCGTAAGGCCTGCGTCTGTGTCACCCGGGGAAGGACTCAGTCATATGCTGAAACTCAGCACCAGGGACCAAGCTCTTTCCATAGCCAACCTCCCACAAACACAAGATTAATTCTCCCAGAATTCCTCACACGTGGGCCACCACAAGCCAGGCCTGCTGTCAGCCTGGGGCTAAGGCTTCACATTCAATTAATCTCTACCTGCCTGGCCTGCTGTGCCTAAGGGAAGGGCCTACTCCATTGTGAGGATTAAACTCTGCCAGGGCCATAGGGAACCTTGGCTCCATCCTGCCAGCCTCTACGGCTATGGAGAACAGATTTGAGAGCCGTGTGAAATATAAATGACAAAGCCCAACAGATGGGAACAGTGAGCTGCATTGTCCTCTCAGCCCCTAGAGACCTGGGGAGCCAAAATCAAGCCTGTTTTCTTGGAACATGAAAGAAAAACCAGGTGGCTTTTCTTGCCCTTAAGAAACATATTTTGAAGAATTTCCACGGGAAGGGAGGGCCAAGGGTTCCCCAGGTTGCCTGTGGCCACAGCATGCCTGGACTCCTCTCCTCACGTGGCAAGGAGTCAGCAGGCCTGTAGCCTCAGGCGAGGCTGGCTCTGAGCTCCCTCCAGACACCAGTTGTGCGGAGAAAGCCTTTGCTTACTGGGGTAACCAGGGAATATTGTGGTCTTTGCTGGTCCCCAGCTGGGGCCAGAAGTGGAAGCCCATCTTGTCACAGGCTGTTGAGGGGACCCAGGAAGTCCGTGGCATGGTTCATTGGGTGGGATCCTAGAGGGCTTGCAGGGATGAGGAGAGTGGATCCAGGGATTTGGGATGGCCGTATAGAGGGTATGGACAGGCCTGGAGCCTGTGGTTTCAGTAATAATGTCCAAGACTCTGAGTAGCGAGGGATGCCCAGAGCTTGAGCGGGACAAAGCTGCTTTACCTGGAGTGGTGGTGGTGGTGGTGGTGGTGGGCTGTTCAACTCTTCCTGTTCTTACACTGTCAGGGTGATGCAGGTCTCAAGTGTGAGGATCAAATGGAATGACACTGGATCCTCCAGGCCTATTATGGGCAGTTTCTGAGCTCTTCAACTTAACAGAGTCACCCTTGCTTTTAGTGTCCCTACAGCCCTACCCCAAACTCCTTCCAGGCATAGTGGCCTGTCCCACCTCCTATTTCATTATCTGAAGTGGGGGCGTCTCTTCCTCTGGGCGGCCCCTGAAACCTTAGGAAGTGGTCCTGGTTGGCAGATGTAGGTTGTTAGGGACAGGCCTTTGAGGTGACACACAGCGTTTGCAATGTCTTCCCTGCAATGATGGATGAGCCCAAATCCATCTTTCCTCTTCTGTTTCTGTCAGGTATTTTTTTTTTCTCACAGCAGCAAAAAAGTAACCAATACATCGATAGAAGACAAGAGAAATTATGAGAATTCCAACTGTAATTATATCATTCTCTCTAAGAAGTATGTATTATGGGTTTTACCTTGTTCTTAAAGGAACTAAGGCTTAGAAGCTTAAGATGTCTCAGCAAGTACATGAGCCAGGGTACTGTGCTGCCTGGAACTCACTGTGCTTGAGGACGATTTCAAGAATTTCGATACTATTAAAGAAGTGACTACCTCACTAATCACCATCTATTGCAAAGAAGCTTCTTTGATGAAGACTGACAGCTGTGGTAATATATGGGTATAAAGGTAAGTATTTGGGACACAGTTTAATAGTGGATGGTTCTACAGCTATGAACACACTGACAGTTCTACATGGACTCAATGGGTTTATAATAACAGCACATGAAGTTGGGAGTGGTGGTGGGGTATGGGAGGAATCGGAGGGAAGGAACTTGGTGTGGATCTGATCAAAATACATTCTGTTCATGTATAAAATTCTTGAACCACAAATTAAAAAGATTACATATATCTACTTACCTTAGAAGAGGCAGCTCATCTACCTATGGATGCTAATCAAGACTGTCTCTATGGGGTCCTGGAGAGAGGGCTCAGTGATTAAGAGCACTGGCTGCTCTTGCAGAAGACTGGGGTTTCATTCCCAGCAACCATGGCTGCTAATGTCTGTAACTCCAGTTCTAGGGGATCTGAAGCCCTCTTCTGACTTCCTTGGGCATTGCACAAGAGTGCACTTACATACATGCAGGCAGTGTACTCATACTCATAAAATAAAATAGTGAATAAAACAGAAAAGAATAAAAAAGACTGTCTCTATGGTATAATTTTTAGGAAGATCCTAAGTTAAGATGTTTCCCCATATGAAAACCACCTCAACCTTACTGAGGAACTGTTAGCAACTGATAAGTGCTGGGGGAGGGAGAGTCAGTTGTCTTTAAGGGTATGACACTGAATCAGTTAACTAGGCTCCAGTGGATGGATACACAATGAAGGACTCTGGGGAAACAAATTTGACTTGATAGGCTTTAATATGTATGACAGAGTACATGAAATCTGGTTGGGGGGTTGCTGTAAGAGGGGTCCAGACAGGGGGCAAGGGGGTCTAAATATGACCAAGATATAGTGTATGAACTTCTCAAAATTCAATTTTAAACATTTAAAAAAGAAGAAAGCCAGTATGCTCAGAGCTCACACCAGCTTCCCAGTAGACCTCTAGAATGTCTCATAATCACAAGACAGTGATAGAATTCGAGTTTACAGCAGATATATTCATTCGATATATACAGCAGAATGGTCAAGTTTTTCAACTTGGGAGTCAGGCTTCCTGGTGATACCAAGTTGTCAAGGGCCTGAGCTAGCTTCTCCATGGCTCTGTTTTCACCCCTGCACTTCTGTCTTGGCAGAGCCATGGTTTGGGGTGCTGTTTGCAGCTTAGCTGGGATGTTCAGACCATTGGCAGAAGTGCACTGGCCAGCTGAGAGGGAAGTAGGCAGATCCTCCCACGCCACTCTCCCCAGAGGATGCCATAGAAGAACCACTGAGCCCTCTGTCCCAGGTGAGTCCCATGATGTAGGCTGCAGGAATTTCCCGTAATGCTATCTGAGTACTCTGTCAAGCACTCAGCCTCTCCTGCAGACTCCCAGGCTGGGCCTACTGAAGGTTGGCTGCAGAACTGCGGAGGAGGAGGAAGATCTGCGTCACTCCTTGTTGTACCAGGCTAGGGACAATCGGCATACGCAGGGAGCTCCTGCCTTCCGGCCTAGACCCAGGCATAAACGTTCAAAGCAGATGGCAGAAGTGCTTCCACGACAGTCAGCCCCCTGAAGTTTCTACCTCCTAGCCCCAGCCAGGAGCAGGATACCCTGAAAGTCAGAGCCAAGGACGTAGGCCTCTGAGTGGCAAGGAGTGGATCCCCAGGGCACTGCCAGAGACCAGCTGGAAGCCACAGAGAAGCTGTGCCATTAGCTGGATGCACCTCAGCAACTCTTTGGAAAGAATGCAACAGCCATTGCCTGAGCTCAGATGGGCAGATACTAGAGCCTGGCACCTGGCTGTGTGATGGCTGATCAGGGCCATGGGAAGAAACCTCAGCATGTGATGACTGTCAAGAGAGTAGTAGATTGGGACACACAGGCATAATTTCCTACTCAGAGCATTGCAAGTCTCTTTAGAAGGGGTGATCTGGCTTCCAGCCCACAGACTTGGAAGCACATCTAGTGGAGGGCTCCCCTTACAGCACCCCCAACCAAAGATAAAACCATGAATTTTCAGTATAGCAGACAGCCAGTACACTTTTGAAGACAAAAGACAGGATGAGGGGCTGGAGACATGGCTCAGTAGTTAAGAGCACTGACTGCTCTGACAGAGGACCCAGGTTCCATTCCCAGCACCCACATGGCGGCTAAGAACCATCTTTAACTCCAGTTCCAGGGGAATCTGACACCCTCTTCTGACTTCCTCGGCATTGCACACCATGGGTGCACCAACCTACATGCAGACAGTACATTCATACACATAAAAAATAATAGTAAATAAAATAAAAAAGATAGCATGAGCCAATTCTCACCAACCTAGTTCTATAATCAATACAATATAATATGATCACAACAATAATCCCCACTACTTAGAAGCCCTTTGAATATGTTATCTTGTGTGTGTGTGTGTGTGTATACATGCATGTGTACATGCAGAGTACTGTTCCTCAGGAGCATTCTACTTTATTTGGCATATCTCTTTTTATTTGGCCTGGAACTCACCAAATAGGCTAGGCTGTCTGGCCAGTGAGCCCCAGGGATATGCCTGTAACCCCTCTTGGGCTTGGACTACAATAATGCACCATGCCTGGCTTTTAACATGGGTTCTAGGGATCGAACTCACATCCTCATGCCTGCAAGGCAAGCTCTTTACCAAATGAGCCATCTCTCAAGTCCTGTATGAGTTATTCCTTAGCCACAAAATCAGATGCTGAGGCCTCACTAACTCTCCACAGTCTTCATGAGATGGAGTAATAGGTATGACCCAGGGTGTTGTATTTATTTAGATCTAGTGTCAGAAAAGCCAGAATGGTCAAGGAGCATGGCATTCTGGGAGATCAAGTATTCTGTTCTTTTTTTATTTTATTTTATTTATTTTTGTATGTGTATGAGTGTACTGTCTGCATGTAGGTTTGTGCACCCATGTCGTGCAATGCCATGGAGGTCAGAAGAGGGTCTCGGATTCCCCTGGAACTGGAGTGCTCCTGGAATTGGAGTTATAGATGGTTCTCAGCCACCATGTGGGTGCTGGGGATCGAACCCGGGTCCTCTGCTAGAGCAGTTGGTGCTCTTAACCGCTAGGCTATCTCTCCAGCCCCAGTATTCTGTTCTATGGTTCTCAAATAACCATGTGCTGCTGAACAGTTATCAGATTAGTTTAATCCAGAGAGATGTGTTTAACACTCTGTCTCTTGAAATATAATTGTGTTTTGATGAGTCATAAGCCTCTTCCCATACTGTGCAGCCTTTGGTCATCTTCGCAGTCATCCATTCTCACTGTATTCTGTCACTGCTTTCTCATGAAGAGGGTGCTAAGTGTATTAGCTTTTATTGCATTACTTGCCACAGGGGAAAGGGAGCTGTATTTGTCCAGAATACAATTCATAATCTGTTTAAAAGTGATGTAAGGAGATGGGCAACCTACTTCCTGCTGTCTCCACCAGCACCTGCCTGGCTCTCTGAATGCTCATCTGGACTCCTAGGTTGACAAATGACTGGGCTGGGGGTTGACTGCTGAGTCACTGTCCTTCCCAGATGGAGAGGCTGCCTTGACTTTGAAGGGTTAGCTGTTTACCTAGGAGCTGCTCTGTGTATGACCTCTGTAGAAACACTGACTGCAGTGTCCATGAAACTCTGTTCCACCAAATCCAGACACTAGAGAAGGCAGTCTTTTCAGGGCCATGTCACTTACCTGGGCTGTGTGAGCCTGAGCAAGTTACCAACTTCTGTGAACCTCCTTTGTATTTGGACTGTGTGGTGCTTCTGCCTTGGGGGGGGTATAAAATTCAATGCTTAGGAGACTCAAGGGTCTTCAGTACCAACTCCTAGGTGATAGTGTAATGGTTTGTGACCTGCTGTCAGCTCAAATTTCCCTTGTGAGGATTCAGATGAAGCTTTCTACAGCCTTGAGTCATGCTCTGAAAGGCTACAGACACTGACACAGTTCTGGCAAATACCGATGTCTGGTCTTATGAGGATAGTCACCCTGGGCCCCCATCCTCCTCTCAACGTCCAGCCCTCATCTGTGCCTGCTGCACACTGACCGATGGGTAGAGGATGCAGCTTTCATGGCGGGCAACAGTTACATGGTGACTAAGAGACATTCCTGCCTCCTGGTATGGTGCTCAGACTCCAACTTGCCTTCCAGTACAGGAATCTTCATTCAAGTTTTCTGCAAGTCCAGATCCAAAGGTGGAATGAAAGTGTGGGGTGGCCGGATGGTTATTTCCCACTTCTCTGAAGTTAAGGCTGTGACAGAAAAAAAGGAAAAATTACCACTCACCTATTTTGAAGAGAGAGAAAGAGAGACAGAGAGATAGTCAGAGACAGAGACGCACAGACTGAGACAGAGTGAGGGCGAGCTGGTTCCCTCTTTGGCATCATCTGTTGTGTCCAGTCTTCCATCTCTGCTTCTCCAATGCTACTCTGCCCACCCCAACATCCTGCATAGGTTCTTTGTAGGCTGTGAATGGTTTCATCCATAATATTTCCATGTTTATATGTAAATAAAACCTTTAAAAATCCATAGACTTCTCAGTTGTCTATGACATAGCGGACTTGGATGGTCTGCTTAGATCTGGGCTGTCTATGAGTGCTTGCTTGCTTGTGTACAAGTATCTCACATGTGTGCAATGCCCATGGGGACCAGAAAAGGGTGTTGCATTGGAACTAGAGTTATGGACGATGGTTACCTGATATGTGGGTTCTGGGAACCGAACCTAGGTCCTCTGCAAGAGCAGCCAGTTCTCTTAACTGCTGAACCATCCCTTCAGTACGTCCCCCTTGTCTTCTTGAGACAAGGTCTTTCTGTGTAGTCCAGGCTGGCCTGGAACAATTCATTTTCCTGCTTTGGACTCCCCAATGTTGGTGTTTCAGGTATGTGCCATCGTGCCTGGATTGCAATCACCATTTTTTCTGCTTCTCAACTTTCCCCATGTTTTGGCAGGGACTGCTTCCTCTTGGCTGACTTCTGAGTGTTTGTCATACCCAGGTTTCAGTGGCCTCCTTGCTGTGCACGTAACAAATGCTCTGGCCACCTCTTGGACATTTCTTGTCCTAGACCAATAGCCATAAATTTCTTCAAGGAGATTGGTTCCTTTAAATATCCTTTAAAATATCTTATTTATTATTTTTATTTTGTGTGTACGAGTGCACCTATGCTGTGTACTGCTACAGAGGTCAGAAGAGGGCATCAGATTCCCTGGGACTGGAGTTATGGATGGTTGTTAGCCACCCTGTGGATGCTGGGAATCGAACCTGGGTCCTCTGCAAGAGCAGCCACTGCTCTTATCTGCTGAGCAATTTCTCCAGTCCTATAAATATCCTTTATTTCAATAAGATTTAAAAATTACGATGTGACTGTAGGACCATTTATTGCTGTGCGTTGCTCATCATTTCTTTGTGTGTGTGTGTGTGTGTGTGTGTGTGTGTGTATGTGTGTGTAGCTCATGTATGTGTGCATGTGTGTGCATGTGTAGCCAGAGGTGGCTATTGGGTGCCTGCCTCTCTCTCTCTCCTGTATCTTTTTGGACATGGTTTTCACTGAGCCCTGTGCATGCCAGTTGGCTAGCTTGGCTGCTCAGTAAACTCTGGGGATACCCTTGTCTTTGTCCCATGGGGATAGAGTTACAGACATGTACAACCACACCAGACTCGGGATCTGAACTCAGTTCCTCATGCTTGTACCACAGGCTCTTTACCCAGTGAACCATCTCCCCAGCCCACAGTTAACATTCCTATTCCGTTTTGGTGGAAAGAATTAAAAACAATACTTAAGAGAAAAATCTATCATGAGTTCATACTAGTAGTCTGAATTTAGTATCACAGGCTTTTTCCTTACTCTCTTTGATATAATTGTGTGTCTCTCTTTACCAAAAAAATCTTGGTTCCAAACAATAGCACCATAGTTTGTTTTACTAATGCATGCTTCAGAATAGTAATATTTGGGGCTGGAGAGAGGGCTCAGTGGTTAAGAACACTTGTTCTTCCAGAGGACCCGGGTTTGGATCCCAGCACCCACATAGTGGTTAACAACCGTTTGTAACTCCAGTTCTAGGGGATCCAACACTCTCTTTTGATCTTTGCAGGCATTGCATGCACATGGTACAATTATATACACATGCAGGCAAAACACTCATACATGTAAAATAAAAATAATAAAATATTAAAAAAAGAACAGTTCCCTGGGTGACAGTATAGAGTCTGGAAATAGTTTAAGCTTTTGCTAAACTTGTTATATTTTCTCTGTGGAGAGAAATTATAATTTTAGTATTTTATAGAGAATTTATAATTTTAGTAGATTAATTCTTCATCAGTTATGTTGCCAGCTCACACAGAGAAGCTCATTTGTCTCAGTTGACTTTCAGCTTTTAGAAATTGCTTCTTTTCATTTACTTGTAATCATGTAAATCATTTCCATTGCTCTGCTAGAAAATCTATAGGTACAGAATGGTATTCAGAGAAGGCCCAGCTTCTGTTCTTTCTGTCTCCATGTGGTCTATGATAGCATGGCTTTCCCAGAAGTTCTCCTGGGTTGTTCCTGGAATATTTTCCTGAACCAAATGGAGGACAGTTTTTCCTCTGTCTCCTGAGTTACTAGGTTTAGTCAAACAGAAGGGAAATAGACCTCTGTTTCGGGCAGGAGAAATGAATCAGTCACAGCACATGGTCTGGTTAAGTGATGAGGGCTTCCAGGTTTATCATGATGGAGCAGCCTGCCAGAGAAGCATGTTTTAGGGGAAGGGAAACAGTACGGTTGGGGCTGGAGAGGTGGCTCAACAGTTGTGAATGGTGGCTGATTTTCCAGAGGACCAGAGTTTAATTCCCAGCACCCACATCTGGTGGCTCATAACTAAGTGCCTGTAACTCCAGTTGTAGGGAATCGATGGCCTCTTCTGGCTGCTTATTTATTATTTATATTTAATTCATTTATTATTTTAATTTTATGTGTATGAGTGCATTGCCTGCATGGAAGCTCATTCATGTTGTGCAGTGCCCGTGGATGCTAGAAGAGAACATTGAATCCCCTGGAACTGGAGTTGTGTATGGTTGTTAGCTGCCATGTGGGTGGCAAGAGCCACCCAGTGCTCTTAATGGCTGAGCCATCTCTCCAGCCCTGTTCTCTTCTGGTTTCTGTGGGCACCTGGTATACACACAATTCTGTGTTCATGTGTGTATACACACACACAAAGAGACACACAAATAACACACACACAATTTTGGGTGAACCGTGGATTGTGGAGTTTGTTGTGGGTGGCTTCAGTGGATAAATTAATGGTCACCTTTGACTAGAGGAGAGAAACTTGGGCTGGAAAGAGAAACTTGACATTGTGGTATGTAGAGGGAGCATATCCAATCTCCCAAGGAGAGAGGGACAAGGCAAGATAAGGAGTCCCACATGCAGTGCTGCAAGAGATCAGTGCAAGAAGTAGAGAAAAGCCAAGACTGTCATGGTGAAGAAACCCGAGGTAAAGAGTGTCTCAGGGAGAGCTAGCAATGGAGTTGAATACTATGGGTGGTCACAAAGCTCCAGACTAGAGAATACCTCTCTTGATGGTCATAAGACAGTAGCCAGCCATCTCTGCAAGCACTGTTTCCAGAGCATAATGGAGGGGAATGACCAATAACTTGAGGGGAGATATTCCACATCTGGCCCTAGTTTTTTTTTTTTTTTTTTTTTTTTTTTTTTTTTTTTTTAATTTGGCAGCCTGTGGCTTCTTGGAGGAGCATTTTCCTCTGTATAAGATAACTTCAATCAAACCCTTTTATATGGATAGTACTTAATTTTTGTGTGTATACATGGCAGTATTTGTGTGGGTATATATGCATGTATATGTTTCAGGAACTATCAGCACTGAGTTTGAGACAGGGTCTCTCAACTGGTACCTGAGTGTTACCAATTAGGCTCGGATAGCTGGTCAGCAAATTCCAGGGATGCTCCTGCCTCTGCCTTCCCAGTTGGTATTATAAGCACATGCCATTATGCCTGGATTTTTACACAGGTGCCAGGGATGGAACTCTGGTCCTCAGGCTTGCATAGCAAGTACTTTACCCACTGAGCTATCCAGCCCTTGTTCATTTTTTTTTTGTCAGAAAAGTTGTATCTCCTTTGCTTTCAAAAAGGGGAACTCACTAATTTAAAATCAATTATATTGTCCTTATTGCTGCTGTCACCTAGCCATTTCTAAAATGAAGTGGGTCTACTGTGACCTTGTATGGTTAAAAGAAAACATTTATTTTTGGATTTGGTCTAGAAGAATAACTGATGTAATGACATAGCTTTATATATAATAACTAATGTAACACACAGCTTTCAGAACCACATGAATCTGTTATTCCAGAGAACCCAGGAAAATACTACAATCCAGAAATTTAACAATCTCTCTCTCTCCCTTTTTTTTTTTTTGAGACAGGCTCTCCCAGCTGGCCTGGAACTCACTCTGTAGACCAGGCTGGCTTTGAACTCTCTGCCTCTCAAGTGCTGGGATTAAAGGCATGTACCACAACTCCTAGTTAATCTCTTTTTTTTAATGGCTGTTTTAGGCTTTTTCAGAGTTTAATGAACCAATTTTGAGTTCAAAGTCAAGGCTAGAATAAGAGGTTCCGTTCCTGCAGTACTTCTATTTTATTATTCACAAGAAGCAGAAGGAAAACAACCCAAGTATGAACCCAGACAGACTAAGGATACAGTCTTGAGTCTGTTGTCACAGGCTATGACTTGATCCGGATATAAACCTCTCTTCCTGTTTTCTATCTCTAAGCTGGAATCCCTTCATATATATGTAAAGATAAACTGAGAAGACACTTTAAGTTTTAAAAAAATAATTTTTATTTTATGTGTGTGAGTGTTTGCCTATATGCATTGAAGTGCTCTGTGTGCATGCAGTGACCATGGAGGCCAGAAGAGGGCTTCAGATCCTCCAGGACTGGAGTTACAGACAGTTGTTAGCTGACATGTTGTTGCTGGGAAGTGAACCAACCAGGTTCCTCTGCAAGAACAGCCAGTGTGCTTAACAGCTAAGCCATCTCTGTAGCTCCAAGAAAATACTTTTAATTGATATACCCACATATCATGGGCATGGCAGTGTAATGTTATCCCATAATACTAAGATCCAAGCAATGATCCATACAAGCATGTAAAAAAGAAACTTTAGCCAGGCGTCGTGGTGCACGCCTTTAATTCTAGCACTTGGGAGGCAGAGGCAGGCGGATCTTTGTGAGTTCAAGGCCAGCCTGGTCTACAGAGCAAGTTCCAGGACAGCTGGGGTTACAGGGAAACCCTGTCTCAAAAAAAAAAAAAAAGAAACTTTGGAAAGTCTTTTTTTGCACATATTATTAAAAGACTTCTAGAGAAGATGAGAACAATACTGGGGGGGTGGTGCAATCGATTGATTCCAGGAAATGAAAACTGGTGGGTAAAAACTATTTCTTTTTTTTTTTTTTTTTTAGCTCAAGGTAATTTTATCCAGGTAATGAGTGAACAGAGGTGGTCAGCATTTGAAAAGTGCTTGGCCATACTAGTCTCAGTTCTGTAAACTTCACACAGATGCTGACCACTGCCCTACATGAAGCAGTTTCACTTCAGGGGCCCTGAGATATAGGGTCTTTCCATCAGTGGTCTAGAACACCCAGAAAAGGGCTCATGGGGGGCCCACATGGACAACAGGCCTGGATTTTGATGTCATAGACCACTGACTTTAAAAAAAAAGTAACTCCAGCCCAGGAGACATCCAAACGAGCTTCAGAAGGTCCCCGAAACTGGGCCAAGCTGGATACCACTGAGCCTTGAATGGCATCACTTTACGTCCATAGTGTGGTTTCTCAGAGCAACTGAAGCGTAAGAATTAAGAGTCTAAACAAAGTCTGAACTTAAGAAGTTGAGGGGCATTGGCTTTTAAAAATTATTATGACATAATTTTGACTGGAAAATTTGTTCTTAGGTAAGTCCACTCCCTGAGTTGTGGGGAAAAGGGTTTGGTTTATGTTTTGGTGAAAGTTTACTATTAATTGTTTCATGCAGTCTTTGAACAGAGCCTTTGACTTTCAGAAGCAGGTGCAACCAACTTATGTCTTCAAACATGCCTGGTGAGGTCATTGAGTGTTTCTTGTTGATGGTTTGTCAATGGACTGCATTGTCATCCAGACTTAGTGCCCTGTGTCTGTCTTTTGTATTTGACATGCAGTCTATGCATATGTTTATCGATAAAGTCTCTCTCCTCTGTAGATGGTACACTAAGTACTGGGGTGCAAAATATTAACAAAACTCTCTTTGATGTTACAGTGCACACACACCAGAGATAGCTGAATATACAAGATCTTTTCCATTCTAACTTCCCCTTGTCTTCTAGCTTGCTCATGTAGTAAATAATTTAGTAACTGTTCTGAAAACAAGATAGATATGAATGGAACTTCTTTGGGTACAAACTCATTTTCTTTTTTGGGCCAAATGTAATGAATGTAATGATACCTTTTATGGCTCTTAGAGATCAATAAAAATGTTCAGTTAATGTTTGACTGGAGGTCAAGGGAGAGGCTGGGGAAGCAGAGCAGGCAGAGGGAGTGTTCCCTGGGATCTTCAGACCACAGCAAGCGTCTCTACAGCTGAATGGAAGAAAATAACTTTTAGGCACCATTTTGTTCCTTACATAAAGGTAAGGGTGGAACTGTCTTCACCGTTTCAATAATGTATTTTGTTTTTAGAATGATAGCTTAGATGGGGGATACTTGAGAAGTTCCTGAGCAAACTTATTCCTTGAGGTAAGCTGTTTAGTACCGCTAAGCACTTGTTCCTAACGTGATTAATTTTGGTAGGAAGCACAGTTCCTTTCTTTAATGGTTCCTTTTCATGTATGTATTTCAGAAATTTGTATGTATGTATTTGTTTGTATGTATTTCAGGTATGTATTTCAGAAATTCATTGGATGAAGTGGGTTTTTGTTGAACTGAGCTTGGAGTAGACTTAAAGGAAAGATTGGGTTCTGTGGGGCTTAAGTACCCATTCTTTGTATAACACTCCAGAACTCTTACTCTTATATTCTAGAAACTGGAGTTAGAATCTCATTCTCACAAACTGTAGTGTCTCTCAGATGTCTTTAAAGTTTGAAGACTGTTTTGATTACAGAGACCAAAATTCAATTTGGAATTCTTTTTTTTTTTTTTTTTTTTGTCTTTTTGAGACAGGGTCTCCCTGTAGCCCCAGCTGTCCTGGAACTCGCTCTGTAGACCAGGCTGGCCTTGAACTCACAAAGATCCGCCTGCCTCTGCCTCCTAAGTGCTATCAATTTGGGATTCTTAAGACTATCTAGGATATAGTCGGGAGAGGGGTCACAGAGGAGAAGACTTTAAAAAAGTACTAGAATAAGAATTCATGACGGAGCCAGCCCTGCGTATGCAGTCATTGGACAGCTTGGGGCTGTGGTAGCTGTCTGCGAATGCAGGATGCTTGCAGTGTCAAGTCATGTTGCTTGGTGTCTTCATCCTTTTAGTTCTGCCTCTGTTTCTAGATCACAGGTGACTTTTTAGAGATGGCATGGATACCTTATATAGCAGGGTGTACCAAGCAGGAGACTGTTAGGTCAAAGACTTTTCTGATATTTTTTTCTTTTCATTTTATTTAAAAACTTAAGTAGCAAGTGAGGCCTTGTTTGAAAGAAGAACATTCTTCTTTCAAATGTTCAGATGACAAATAAAAGAGTCTACATTGAGTTCTTACCAGGAAACAAAAGGAATCCTTTTCCTGAGAATCTACAGTAGACTGTGGGACATGCAGTTAATGAGTCTTCAGGGTTGGCCAGATGGGTTGGGCCAGTTTCATCACTGGCTGAGCCTGCACAGAGCAGAGCATGTAAGCTCTCTGAACCTTAATTTTTTTCATTTATACAACAGATAACCTGCCTAACTGGGTGATTTTGAGAACTAGAGATAAGTAGGTAAAGATCTTACCACAGAGCTCAGCATATGATAGACAGGTCCAGATAAGATGTGGCTATTTGTTTTGTGGAAAAAAAAAATAAAGAAAAACTGGTAATGTCACAGGAAAATAATTTATTTTAGAGAAAGACTTGTTACATAGTCCAGGTTACTATTGAGCTTGTGATTCTCCAGCCTCAGGATTACAGGTGGGCACTACCACATCCCACTCAAACATCATCTTCCATTGCACAAGAAAAAACTAATGCTACGCTATGAACATGGGATCCAACATTTTACAAAGAGAATGATAAAGTGATTGGGTTTTGATGATAACACGGAGAATCAAAGCTTCTCGAATGGTTCCCATGAAAATCTTCAGGTCTGGCACAGATATGACATCTTTTGATGCTAAGACAGGCCCTGAAAAAGTCATTGTTCTTCAAGATGGAAGCTATATTTCCAATACCTTCTTTCTCTTAGGAAAGTCAAAGTATATGCTGTGTTCTCTTGTCAAAGGAAATTTCTAGAAAGGAGCTTCTGCTTCACTTCCATGCTGAGAGAGGTGACTCTGGAAAGCAAATCTGGGCATTGTCCTATCCCTGTCTTGGAAGGATCACAAATAAGCATGTGCACAGGTGCTAGTTTGCATGTGTGGAAATATATAGGATATTTGGTTGGTGTAAAATTGCATTCATTGGGCTGGAGAGATGACTCAGTGGTTAAGAGCGCCGACTGCTCTTGCAGAGGACCGGGGCTCAATTCCCAGCACCCACATGGTGGATAAAAACCATCTTAGGCCGGGCATGCTGGTGCATGCCTTTAATCCCAGCACTTGGGAGGCAGAGTCAGGCAGATCTCTGTGAGTTCAAGGTCACCCTGGTCTGCAGAGTGAGCTCCAGGCCAACTAGGACTAAAGGGAGACCCTGTCTCCAAAAAAAAAAAAAAAAAAAAAAAAAAAAATTGCATTCATTCTGAAATCCCTGCTGTTGAATTTAGAATGGGTCTACTCATTGATCACTGAAACAAGGAAAGACAGAGTGAATTTCATCAGCAGTACGCCCACTGGCCATTTGTTAGTTGTGAGAACAAACAGCAATATTTCCATAGATCTGAGATATGTTAAATTAATAAAAGTAGATATTTACCCAGTAGATAATATGGGTATTTTTCAGTTAAGCAGTATGTAATAGATTAAGATATACTTGGCAGGGTACAAGTAAAAATCTTAATTTTCCTTCAATGACATTTTGAATGATATCCAAGATAATCTAGTTCAGTAATTTCTTACCATATTTAAAGTATAATTTGTAGGGTTTTTCTCTGATGCTGGGGATCAGGCAATGGTGAACAAGTTCTGCACGTAGTTCTTGAGTGAAGAAAATAAAAATTATAGCTCTGTGGACCCGGGTTCGATCCCCAGCACCCACATGGCGGCCGAAAACCGTCTGAAACTCCAATTCCAGGAGAACTCCAGGTCCAGGGGAATCCGACACCCTCTTCTGACCTCCGCGGCGTTGCACGACACGGGTGCACAAACTTGCATGCAGACAGTACATTCATACACATACAGAAATAAATAAAAAATTTTAAAATAAAAAAAAATTATAGCTCTGTGCTTTTAAAGATGTCTAAAGATGCTGGCATGGTGGCACACACCTTTAATCCCAGCATTTGAACAGTGGAGGCAGAGAGATCTTTGTGAGTTAGAGGCCAGTCTGGTCTACATAGTGAGTTCCTGGCCAGCTAGGGATATACATTGAGACACTGTCTCAAAAATAAAAAAAGTTGAACACGTATTCCTCACATAGAGACTGTTCAGCAAATGGCTCTTTGTTTGATCTCTAAATTCACATCAACAAAACCTTTCCTTAACTTCTCCGAGTTTAACTTCCTGCCCCAAGGGTAACAGGACCCACATATAGGACTGTTGTATTTAAATGGATAGATTGTCCAAAGTGCTTACCCTTAGGAAATGTTTAGTAAATGCAAACTTTAAAAAAATACATTACATAGTGGTCAGTTGTGTGCTTATCCCTGAATGGGACACCCACATCGGACTGCTGCCTCCCGAGGCTCAGGGATCATGGCGGAGGGGGTGGAAAGGTCGTAAGAGCCAAGGAAACAGAGTTTTGCAGTTGCTCATGTGAACTCACAGCAATACTGACAGCGTGCAGAAGTCAAACCAGACAAAATCCCAGCGTCAACATAAGAAAGTGGGCAGGAAACCCCAACTCTACCTGAGGAGCTGTGGGAGGCAGAGAGACGTCTCTTTTGTTTTTTTTTTTTTTTTTTTTTAATTTTTCATTTATTTCGGTATGTGTATGAATGTACTGTCTGCATGCAAGTCTGTGAGCCCTTGTCGTGCAATGCCGCGGAGGTCAGAAGAGGGCATCGGATTCCCCTGGAACTGGAGTTCTCCTGGAATTGGAGTTTTAGATGGTTCTCGGCCGCCATGTGGGTGCTGGGGATCGAACCCGGGTCCTCTGCAAGAGCGGTCGGAGCTCTTAACCGCTAGGTTAAGAGCCATCTCTCCAGCCCTGAGACTGTCTCTTTTAAGGATGTGATTCTTGGATGTGATTCTTGGTAGGTTAACCAGGCTCCAGTGGATGGACCCACACTGAAGAAGGTTTGGAGACACAAATAAGACTCTGTAGACCTTATTACATACACAATAGAGCACGTTAAGTTGGGTGGGGAGAAGTGTGGGGAGGGGTCTAAATACCACTAAATTATATTGTCTGAAAATCACAAAATTAAAAAAAAAATTTAAAAATGTTTCAATAAAAAAAAACACTAATTCATGGTGAAATGTCTATGATAAGGTGGCCTTTATAAGGCAGAATGATATTAAATTCATTTTTGCTTACTTTCCTATGCATAGTCATCAGTCGTGATTTAATTACAGAAAGGGAAAAGGGAAGCTGTTGACTTGAGCATGACTATACAGTTTTGATATTACAATGCTTGCCTCAGGGTCCCCTTGTAAATGAACTAGTATTATAGTAAATGGTGATTTTAAAAAGTCTTTCAATGTCTCAGTCCTGTAGGATGCATTCTAATTTAGATCAACCTCCTACTGCATTTCCAAGGCCAGAAGGTGTCGTCTTATTATCTTGGCAAAGTGCTCAACTGTACACTTTATACACATGAAAAAATGTTGCATAACACCCCAAAGCTGTTGAAAACAATCCTTTTTTATTTATTTATTTTTTTTTTGAGAAATAGCCATCCCCACCCACTCTCCTGTTTAGGTTCCCTCCTGCTTCCCTCCCAGAATTTCTGGGGCATGAGTCTGTCCTCTTCAGGGAACACAGGGCTAAATTCTCTTTATCTCCTTTCATAAGATGGGTGGGAAACAATTGCTACATGCTCGCCAAGCCTGATCCCTCTGATAACTCGGCCACCTTTCAAGGGCTAGCTTGTCCTGTGAGACTCTGAGTGGAGGCCTCTTCTTTCTAGCTTGCCTCCCTCCCTCCCTTCCTCCCTCCCTCCCTCCCTCCCTCCCTCCCTCCCTCCCTCCCTCCCTTCCTTCCTTCCTTCCTTCCTTCCTTCCTTCCTTCCTTCCTTCCTTCCTTCCTTCCTTCCTTCCACTCTGTATGTACCATGTACCTGCTCACCTCAGGAGTAGTCATCAGTCAGTAGCCCTGAATGCCCGAGTGCTTATTTCTAGCTTAAGAAGCACTTTAACTGGGTTCCCAATTTGTCAAAAGTACAAATTGGTCAGCTCCTACTTAAGTGATATAATTGGTGCCCCTGATTTGTGAGCTACAGCAGAATGATGGGCCCGACTGACCCGAGTAATGCTTGATGAACAGTGGCGTGAGGCAGCTTTTTAATTTGATCTTTATTCATATCTAGCCTTGCCTTATAATATATGCGGTTCTTAGTAATACACAATGCAGCTGCAAAGTAAATGACACACAGGCTATGTGTCATTGTTTGGTTCTGGTGGAGTCCTCAGTTCTGCTCGCATCCATTCCTGCCCACACACCCTGTGATAAAGTAAGTTCGCTTTGTTCCCCACACCTTCCTCACTCGTTGGGGCTGTGTGGCTCAGCCTTACATTGGATGATTTATCTTATTTCAAAGCCTATTGTTGTCTTCCTTTGCCCTCAAAAACCCCACATAAAAAGGGTAAGAGATGGCTGACCCTATTTAAGAGTTGCCTAACAGTTTTTTATAGGAGGGGAAAAAAAAATCAATGCATGTTGAATTTCTGTGGGTTTGGAATTTCTCTGTCATTCCTCAGAGAAGTGGCAAAATGACAAAAGCGTCTAAAAATGTCTTAAAGCCTCTTGGGAGCATTAAAGGCCAGCAAGAGGATTGCTCGTGCTTCTGGGGAACTCTGGAAGGCCAGGGGCACTACATATACAGCACAGTACGTCCCTGCTGAGGGGACTTACATCCCTAGCCTGGAATGGCAGCACCTTGCTCAGCCAAAGACAAGGAAAGAGTAACTAAAGAGAGTGTATCATCCCGTGGTTCTGGAACTGTGAATCTAAGATCATGGTGTCTGCAGGGTTCCTTCTGAGGGCTTGTAAATGGCTGTCTTCATGTTCAAGTGGCATTCTTTCTGTGTCTATGAGTAGCTATCCAAATCTTCCCTTTTTATTTTTTTTTTATTTTATTTTTTTTTTTATTTATTTTTATTTTTATTTTTTTTTTTTAATTTTTATTGATGGTTTGTGCATTTTTTACAGCATTTTCCAATGCAGATCAGGCATTTATTCCCTTTCCCTTCCCCCAACCACCCCATCCACGATCCCATGATTCTCAGTTGCGCCATAACTGTCCTGCATCTTTCAGGTTATTGTTTTTTCATTTTTTAGCTAAGTGATAAGCCATGAGTAGAAGCATCCCTTCGTGCAAACAATCTATAGACTGTTGTGCCCAAACCCCCACATCCACCACCAGTCCAGGTGGAGGTTTGACAGGTTGTTTGTTCAATCGAAGTTGATCAAATGAGTGTCCAGACTACATCGTTGTAGTTTCACCAAATCATATCATTACTCGAATCCATCCGTTCACACACCAATCCGCAGCCTTTACATTCTAACACTAGTCTACTTAAATGACCCGCCCCTCTCTGCCGAGTTGTTCCCGACCCTAGGCTTGAAAAAGGGGACAGGTGGGATGAGAAGTAAACTGCCATCTCTCTCTGGAGCTGTTTTTTTGGATTTTCATTCTTTTTTTTTTCTTTTTCATGGTGCTGACAGTTTGTTCAGGAGTTGAACCTTTCTTTGATCCGACTAATGAAGCACACAATTAGAGTATATGGTTATTAAGCAGCACTAAGAGTTTATGGTAGGTTACTTTGGCATAGACACATATGTTTATGTATGTACTTGTAATTATATTTTTTTTAACAATTTTTATTTTTTTTTTCCTGTTAATATATACGGGTCTTCCTCTGTGGCTTTGACATCTCCTAAACACTAGAGAATGTTAGGCTTGTGTGCATCAGCCATGGGTTGATCTCCAAGGATAGAGCCAAAAGCCAATTAGATTTTGGGAAAAGGCACTAGGCTGACCTCTGCTTGCTACGAGATTTCCAGCAGGTGAGTGTAAGCTGGTGCTGATGGTGGAGTCGTTTTGCTTGAGCCATGGAGAACCCCATAGTTGCTTTAGTTAGTTAGTGGCCTTTGGTGAACACTCTCGTAGGCATGCCAGAGGCCATCTGTACCCGTGCATGTGCGGTCTCAATACATACCTCCCATGTTATACGTGCAGGTCTTTCGGCAGCAGGTCTTATCGCACTCGTCCTCCTGCAGGTATCCAATCCCACTTAGGGGAAAGGAGCCCTTACCTTTGTGGGGGCCTTGGATCCCCTGGCCAACATCCCCTGGTAGAAACATCCACTCTGATGTCAGAGCTCCTGCATTAATATACTTTTGCCTAAGTGCATAGCCCAAGGACTTTAGTATTATATTGGTTGTCGGAACAGAAAGTAATCCTTTTCACAGTTCTTATGTCTGTAGTCAATTAAAGAAGGCATTTTTAACCGGTTTTATAAGAGATTTACCTCTATAAAGATTGTCTCCAATTCAGTTGGAAAGACATCATCATCGTCATATTTCTCCGTGTCTATGGGGGGGGAGGCAGAAAGTCATATCAAAACCTTTGTCACCTAGAAGTATAAGTTTCATTAGACTCATTATGATAGTTGTTAATGTAGATCCACAGAAGGGTTCGATGTTTATGGCAATCTGAGGCTTTTCTTCCTTTCAGTCTTTAGACGGGTCAACCTTTCGTTGCACTTTTGGTACATCCTACTCAATGAAAGCTGTATCTTTTCTTTTTAGCCATTAAGTTGGTGACATTTTGTCCTGTTGGAACAAACAAATCTCTTCCCATAGTTAGTTAAGATTTGAATTGCAAGGTTTCTGACTAAAGGTTTTCATGTCTGTCTGTACCGCCCCCCCCCCTTTTTTTTTTTTAACCCAGGAGTCCCCCAGAAGACAGTTTGTATATACATAACTATAGGTTGGAATCAAGGCACAGATGTTCATCAATCCCCTGCTGTTTTGGGACTATATATGATTAACTTGGGAAGCAAACTTAATTTTTGCTTTAAATCATCTTAAAGAGAATGCTACAAGTGAACTGTATCAAACAGAGAAATTTAGAGAACTTTTGTATGTGCCAATCCCAAAGTTATTGCCAGATGCTCTAGAGATTTTGGTGTAAACAAATGTGGACAACAGAAAATTATATCTACATTTAACTCAGATGCATTACGTTTTATCAGAGTCTGTAAACCAATGTTGTTTAATATAACAAATTTACTTTTACTAGACCTAAACACTCATGTTTCCTGTAGACATGTGTCTAGGTGAAACTGAGTCTTGCTGAACTCACATCAATAAATATGCCTTGATTGAATATACAATCCGTGTCCCTCTCCACCCATCCCCTTCCCAATTCACCATTTCAGTCCATTTTCCTGATGCAGCTTTTCTGTGGTTGTTCTTTATCTATGCATCCCTCTCCATAGAAATATTTATATCTGGTTGTTTTGGTACTAGCATCCACATATGAGGGACACCATTTGTCGTTTGTTTTTCTGGGACCTGTTACTTCACTTAACAAATTGTCTTCCAGCTCTCCATTTACCTGCAAAGTTCATGATGTTGTCCCCTTTACTGTGTCATAGAACTCCATTGTATACATGTACACATTTTCTCTATCCACTCTGTCGTTGAGGGGCACTGGCTGGTTCCAGCTTTTGCTATTGTGAACAGAGCTGCAATAAACATAGCTGTGCATGTATCTTTGCAGTAAGTTGTGCTTGTGGGTATATACCCAGGATGGGTATGACTGGGTCAAATGAAGGCTCATTTTGAGTCTTTTATAGGGTTTCCCCACTGCTTTTCCATATGGGTACGTCGATTTACATCCCACCAGCAATGGATGAGTGTTTCCCATCTTCCCCAACCTCTCCAGCATTTGGTACCATCTCGTGTTCTTGACCCTAGCCAGTCTTATTGGAGTAAGGTGGTATCTCAGAGTGGTTTTAATTTGCATTTCCTTAATTATCAGAGATGTTGAACACTTCTTAAGATGTTTCTCGGCCATCTCTAACTCCTCCTCTGTGAAGTCTCTATTCAGATCTTTGCTCCATCTTTTGAATGATTCATTTGTTTTCTTTCTTCTTTGTTTTTTGAGTAGCTTGTATACTCTGGAAATTAATGCTTTGTCAGATGTATCTGCTGTGAAGGTTTCCTCCCACTCTGTGGGTCTTCTCCTCACTTCCTTTATTGCTTCCTTTGATGTACAGAAGCTTTTGAGTTTAATGAGGTCCCATTTGTCAATTGTCGATCTTATTTCTTGTGCAGCTGCTGTCTGATTTAGGAAGTCTTTTCCTACACCTATGTCTTGTAGTCTGCTGCCAAGCTTCTCTTCTATCACCTCCAGAGTTTGGGGTTTCACATTGAGGTCTTTGGTCCATCTGGAGTTGACCTTTGTACAAGGTGAGAGGTAGGGGTTTAATTTCATTCTTCTACAAGTGGTGATCCAGTTTTGCCAACACCACTTGCTGAAGATGCTGTCTTTCCTCCATTGTGTATTCTTGGCCCCCTTGTCAAATATGAGGTGGCTGAAATTGTATGAGCTCAGGTTTGGATCTTCAGTTTTATTCCATTGGTCAACTGGTCTGTTTTTGTGCCAGTACCAAGCTGTTTTTATGACTATAGCCCTGTAGTATAGTTTGATGTCTGGTATAGCGATCCCCCCTGTATTGCTCTTTTCACTCAGGATTGCTTTGGCTATTCGGGGTCTTTTGTTTTTCCAAATGAAATTGAGGATTTTTTTTTCCAAGCCTGTGAAGAAACTCTTGGGGATTTTGATTGGGATTGCATTAAATCTGTACACTAGTTTGGGTAGGATGGACATTTTTACTATATTTATTTTCCCAATCCATGAGCATGGGAGGTTTGTCCATCTTCTGATGTCTTCCTCAATTTCCTTTTTCAGGGGTTTAAAATTTTTGTTGTAGAGATCCTTGGTGTCTTTGGTTAGGTTTGTTCCTAGGTATTTTATTGTTTTTGAGGCTATTGTGAGTGGGAAGGTCTCCTTGTAGTCCTTCTTCAGTTGCTTGTTGTTGGTGTAAAGAAAGGCTACTGATTTTTCTAGATTTATTTTGTATCCTGCCACTTTACCAAAGCTCTTAATCATTTCTAGGAGTTTTCTGGTGGAGTTCTTAGCATCCCTTAGGTAGACAATCATATCATCAGCAAAAAGGGATAGCTTGCAAATCTTCCCTTTTTATAAGGATGACCGCCATCTTAGATTAGGGTCCACCTTGATGACCTCATTTTAATGTCACTTCCTGTAAAGACTCCAACAATAAGGTTGTATGCTGAGAAACCTGGGAGCTGGGACTCTGTCTGACATATGAACTTCAGCCCATCACATTGGGCTTTATTTAAAACTGGGAGACTCCTTGGGGCTGGAGAGATAGCCTAGTGGTTAAGAGCACCGACTGCTCTTGCAGAGGAACCGGGTTCGATCCCCAGCACCCACATGGCGGCTGAGAACCGTCTGTAATTCCAATTCCAGGAGAACTCCAGTTCCAGGGGAATCCGATGCCCTCTTCTTACTGCCGCGGCATTGCATGACATGGGTGCACAAACCTACATGCAGACAGTACATTCATACACATGGAAAAAAAAATTGGGAGACTCCTTGGCTGGTGCTCAAAGAGGAAATGACGGGGAGAGAGACATAGAGTATATTCTGTGTAGGAATGGAATGTCCTGGGCTGGCTCTGTCTTTGTCTTGGCACAGTGGGAGGTATGTGTGTTGGGGGGAGTGGGTCCTGTCAGTGAACGGAGAGGAAGAACTGCCATGAAGAAAAAGCAAAGTCTTTCCTTAATTCATGGAGGGTGTAGGGGAAGAGGTGGTGCTTCTGGGAGTGGAATACATGATTAAGAGCGTGGATGTGAGCCTGGCAGTGTGACCTCAACCAAGTCTCTTACTTCTCTGACAAACTTTTTCATCTTTCAGATATATGTGATATCTGCTTCATAGGGTTATTCTGAGAAATCAATGGAATAATTCATATGAAAGTCTCAGCATGGTGTGGCCTATTGCCAGTAAATACTAGCTGCCTTTGTACTGTGATCCTGGGCACAGTTTGGGGTGTGTTAGGATGTCCATGACTTCTGGGTTGCGGTAGATTCAGTGAAGGCACTTGTCCTAGAGAGTTCTACGTCTGAGACTGAAGCCCTGATAAACTAACTGCCTGCTGGGTGAGGTGACCAAGGTCTTCCTTTCAAAACTCAGTAAGAACCCAAAGCCCTTTATCTTTGTCATTGAAATGGCCTGGCCTCTCAGACAGTCCTCATAGGAACTGTCTAATCAGTCCCTGCACATGAGGGAGACCCTGACAAATAGCAAAAATTCCAAGCAGATGGTTGGGTCAAATTTTCTGGCATTTTTGAGACAGTGTCACTGACATATTTAAAATCTACTCAAGCCATTTCCAGGTACTACCCGTGAGTTGTGCGCATCTGGATGGCTTTAGACAATTTAAGGCATAAAACAGTGGTTTCCATGGTCAGTGTTCACATGGCCCACAGTCTGTTACTTACTAGTGAATCATGTTCTTATGAAGAGGAAGTAAAAACAAGACGTTTGAGAGAACAAAGTTCTTACACTTTGGTGGAGTTTGCTGGGAAGTATTTGTTGTTTGGCTGTGTGGAGGCTGCTGTGGAGGCCATTGCTTGACTATTGTAACTGTAGGGGGGTGGACTGTGAAAGGAGGTGTCTAGGAGGAAAGTGGTTAAAGTTCTTCCTGAGAAGCTTAGGTTGCAGGATGACAAACCTGTCCCAAATATGAGTTACTTGGATCTTGTCACCTTCAAAGGCAATAGTCTCATTGTCCTTGCTTCGTGATGAGTAAACACGAGACAATAAAGAGCCTGGCCCCAAACCAGTCTGACTCGAGTCCATGCCTCTAGCAGCTGCATGGTAAGAGTACATGTAAATCAAAAACTAAAGAACAGGTGCATTTCTATTAATCTGTTTCAACTGACAAAAATAAGATATCCCTTCCTGGGCGTGGTGGCATACACCTTTAAGGCAAGCACTTGGGAGGCAGAGGCAGATTGATCTCTCTAAGATCAAGGCCAGCCTTGTCTACATAGTGAGTTCAAAGCCAATTGGGACAAAGAGAGACTCTGTCACAAACAAACAAACAAACAAACCAAACAAAACAAAAAACCCCAAAGGGACATTTATTTTATTTTAGGTTTGCTGTTCTATCATTCAAACTTGGATTTCTTTGCAAGTTTTAAGATTCTAAAAATTATTTCAACAAGAGAGGTCATATATATTTCAACCCTTTCTCAACCATTTACCAGAAAAAAAAATCCTAGTGCATTTTATTTTAAAAAGAATCCCTTTTATCAACAATGAAAATGTATTGATGGGGCTGGAGAGATGGCTCAGCAATTAAGAGCACTGACTGCTCTTGCAGAGGACCCGGGTTTGATTCCCAGCACCCACACGGCAGCTAAGAACCATCTTTAACTCCCGTTCCAGGGGAATCCAACACCCTCTTCTGACCTCCGCAGCATTGCATGACATGGGTGCACCTACTTACATGCAGACAGTACACTCATAGACATAAAATAATAAAAAAAAGAAAATGTATTGCTATACTATGTACCAGAATTAAGCTTTAAATCTCAAATTAGTTTTCTTCAACTATAAATCATTATTTTTAATAGTAATATTTATCCTGAAAGATTATAGATGAGGAAAAATTAATAGGCTTTCGATCTTAGACAATGATAAATGTTTTTTAATTTAACAAACATCTGTTGAGGGATTAATAGATGTGAGCAATGGTCTGGAGCATTTTGGGAAGTTAAAAAAATAAGACTTTGCTGGATTTTATTTTACAGTAGAGGCAGTAACACCAATAGGTAAATTAATAATAGTAATAATAATAATAATAATAATAGTAATAGTTATACCGATGGGGGTGTTCAAAAGGGAGAGGACTTTGGCAGGAAGATTTCCTGAAGGAGGCAGGACCCTGTGCTCCATGTTTTGATGGGTTAGTTCTCAGCATCTGGTGCATATAAGAGGCTTGATTCAATGTTCTATAACTAAATGATTGACTTTGATGATGCATGAGAAACGGAAGTGGAGATGAGGAAGGAGTGCTCAGATTTTGTTAGGCAAATACCTCCTGTAGGTGGCTGGTCTGTGCCCCAGGCCTGTGCCAGGCAGGGCAGGCAGCAAGTGCAGGACACAGATCCTGAGAGCAAAGGACACTGGAGGGTGGTACAGGGTGTGGGGAGGGAGTGGCAGATAAGCAGGAAAGTTGAAACTGCCTGTGGAGATCCTTCCTGAAGGCTGAGGAGTTTCCAGAGGATCCAGGGCCTCTTTACTGTCTGCCTTTTTACTTCTGCTGGCCGTATGAATTTTGCTAATGTTAAAAAAGCTGGTTAGGCTTAAGAATGCCAATGTAGTCATCTATACACAGTCATTGCTCAGTACCCATGAGAATTGCTTTGATGTCTCAGACCCCTAGTTACCAGTCCATGGCTGCTCAAGGCCCCTGTGTAAAAGGGTATGGTATTGCACAGAACCAGGAGACCCTTCCTGTTTACTCTAAATCAGCTTTAGATTGCCTAAATGCACAGCTTTTTTTGTTTTGTTTTGTTTTGTTTTTTGTCTTTTTGAGACAAGGGTCTCCCTTCAGTCCCAGGTGGCCTGGAGCTCACTATATAGATCAGGCTGGCCTTGAAGTCACAGAGATCTGCCTGCCTCTTCCTCCCTAGTTATCTTTCAGTTTTTAATTTAAAATGCAAAGTGATTTTTTTTTTTTAGGTTAGCTCACCAAGCACTGCTCCATGGAGCTCCCTTCCTTCCCTAGTTCATCCTGTTTTCCTCTCACATGCATGCCATTTCCCTCTCTATTTTCCTGCCCTCTCACAACCCCCTTTCTAGTTTCATGATCTGCAAACATACATATATAAATGCTCACACATATATTTAATTTTAAATCAAGGTTCTGCATATAAGAGAAAGCATACAGTATTTACTTTCCTGAGTCTGATTTATTTAGCTTAATACAATGATTTTGTGTTAAATCCATTCAAAGCTGTTAGAAATTTATTCTTTTTTGCAGTACTGGGGATTGGCCTTGAGCATACTAGGGACTCTTCCATTGATATATATAACACCAGCTTAAGTGCCCAGTACAATGCAAATGCTACATAAATAGTTGTTACATTATACAATATTAAGAAAAAAGTTGCTATATGTTCAACACAGACATATGTCCTCTGTCTACATCCAATATTTTTGATTTGTGGCTGGTTGAATCTGCAGGTGTGGAGTTTGTGGCTATAAGGGGCTGGCTATATTTAATTTTGTGATATTCTAGAATCTGAGCTTGCTTGTAACTTGTTTCTATGTTTTTCCAAACCAAATAAGTAGTCTATAAGAGTAAAAATTGTTTTGTTTACATTTAATTGTAGTAAGTTTAATCTAAAATGTTAATGTAAAATGGAGCTCGCTATGTAGATCAGGCTGGCCTTGAACTCACAGAGATCTGCCTGTCTCTGCCTCCCAAATGCTGGGATCAGAGGCATGTGCCACGATGCCTGGCCACATTTTCATCTTCTTAAAGTTCAGCTATCTATATGTAAGACATTTACATGTTTTAGAATGATTAAAGTCTTAGTAATCACTTTTATATGCTATTGATATTAGTGAATTATATTCAATGTGAACAATTGTAAACAAATGAAAATATGAATTAAGCCAGGATAATTCATCATCCCTAAATATAATAATAAATTGCTTTGGAATTTTAGTGAAATGAATACATATTTTGATTCCTTGTTTGTTCTTTTAAAAGTTCTTTGTTTTGACTTTGATAGTCTGTTATTTTAATGTTGTAGTACAGGCCATGTAATTTTATTCACATCTTTTGAAATCAGTCATAACATGTGTCAGGGTGAAGGTTAAAATTTCTGTGAAATGTGAAGCCTCAAGAAGGGATGGGAAAATTGTGTGAACTAAAGATGATGTGGGCCAGTTTGGATGCTTATCTTGTCTCTCTTGAAATAATCAATCTATTTCCCCTTAGGCATATAGCACAAGCTATAATAATATTTAGAAGAGCAAAGAGGCAGCTGGTGAGGTTTTTGACTGAAGAGTTGTAGACAATCTTGGCTTCTTCTCTGTACTTGGAGAATCTCATATTTGCAGCTTTGAATCAACACCACAATTGTTTTGACCTCGTTATCCTGGCATTTGCCACAGTGTAAATTCCTCACTTACATAAAGAAAGCAAATTATGAAACAAAACACAGAACAAGAATGGGTACAAAGAATATGATTTAAGCCTCTCAGATGAAGTGAGGCTGCGTAGCAATGAAATTACAGACATTATTTGGGGATGCATTGCTATGGATAGAAATTAAGAAGCTTCTAGAAGATTAGCCATTCCACAGAGGAGAGCTGGTCTTTGAAGATTCTATTTAAAAAAATTATTTTATGTGTATTAGTGTATTGTTTGTGTGTGTGTGTGTGAGTTAGTGCACCTGCATGGTGCAAGGCCCTTGAAGGTCTCAGATGCCCTGAAACTGGAGTTAGGGCCATTATTAGCTGCCATGCACAGTACTAGGAATTGATCCCAGGTCCTCTGCAAGAAAAGCCAGTTCCCTTAACCACTGAGCCATCTCTCGAGCCTCAGGGATTCAGTTTTATACTGTTTGTGACTGGGTAACATCTAATGATTCAAATTTTTGAAAAGACTTGGTTTCTGACAGGCTGGTAACTAATCCCCTTTAACTCTGACTTGTTTGCAGGAGCCCAGGGGAGGATAGCAAGATGGCCTCATCCCTGGCTCGTTTCCTGTGTCTTCTCATGCTTTGTTTGGTAAGAGTAGAGGGTGTGTGTGTCTATCTCTTTTGTAGAATATTTACCAACATCCTTCCACTCCATACTGGGTTACCATCACTTAAAAAAAGTGGTCCACCAAGATTCAATTGTATAGAGTAGACACAATGTGTTCTCATGTGATGTTTCAAAACCATCAACTTGAGGGAGCCCTTTATCCTTACCTTGTAGAAGCTAGTAAATGATGTGAAGTACAGGTTTATGTTTTTAGTTAGCTGTTTTTATGGTACTGGGATCAAACCAAGAGCCTTGTATATACTAGGCAAATGCTCTATCACTGAGCTACACTCCCAAATCCTGTGAGGAAAGTTTAAAATAAATGTATCTTTCATATACAGCTTAGGGACTGCAGAAAGAAACAGCAGTGACACCAGCCCTACATTATGTCACTTAATTGTAACTTTAAAAAATCATGAAAAATATCTACTAAAGCACATCAAGGAAATATTTTTTTCTGTTTTCAACCTTTCTATGTTTTTTATTTTTATTTTCACAAATGGTTGCTGAGTTAATGCTCTAGTCTGCCAGGCTGTGAGCTTGGAACTGCATAGGACCTGGGTCCCAGCCATTGACCTTAGCTAGATAGTGGGTTGCTATCCCTGTTTAACCCACAAGGCTCCTAAGGTTCAAAAGGGTGTGCCAAATTACATTGTATTATGAAACAAGACTTCAGGTATGTGCTTGCTTTCCTTCTTAGAAGGAGGGTTTTAGATCATTATACCTCACATCTTCCTTCCTTTTTTCTGGTACCCAAAGACAATACACCAGATTTTAAGTTCCCAAAAGCTTCCTAGCATCTGTAGAGTTAAAAAAATATTAAATGTTTTTAACATATGCTATGCATAATGATGAGGTTCATTATGACTTTTTTTTGTCTTTTTCGAGACAGGGTCTCCCTGTAGCTCCAGCTGGCTTGGAACTTACTATGTAAACTAGGCTGTCTTTGAACTCACAGAGATCTGCCTGCCTCTGCCTCCTAAGCGCTGGGATTAAAGGTGTGTGCTACCACACCTGGATCATTATGACTTTTTAATATATATGATCTGCTTTGACCATACAAATCTCCCCAATAGACTCAAAACTTTACAGTGTGAACTAGAACTATAATTAGAAATGGACCTGGAAACCTTTCAGAGCCCCCTCTGAGGTAGATTGGGGCCTGTAGTTCATTCCCTATGGGCATTCTCATAGCCTGGGGGCTCTATGAAGGTCACACTAAACATCCTTATTTGACCTTGTTCTTCTCCCAATCTTCTCAAATGGCCTTTTCAACATAAATTATCATAAGAATGATTCAGGTTCAAATTTGTGGCTGCCACTTATTTGTGATAAGAAGCAGAATCACAGTAAGCTTCAAACCTCAGTTTTCTGCCCTCTAGTTTTTTTTTTTTTTTTTTTTTGCGGTTCTTAGCCTCAGCCTTTAACGGCTGCGCTATCCCCACAGTCCTGGATCTAGTATTTGTATTGGACTGGTATGACACTGTTGCCATCAAGTGAACTTTTGGATCAATGAATAGATAACAGCTATTAGGGTCACGATAATGATGTTTGAAATGTCCAGTGCCTATATCCATATAGATCCTGACCTCCATGAAGAAGTTTAGAGATCGTTGCAGTCTCAGTACCTTAGTACAGAGCCAGAAAACAGGGTAGAACCAGAACACCTGCTTATGAAGTTATATTAGGCAGTGACATTGAGATTGAAGAGTGAGTATTTGATTAGAACACTTTGTTCATGGTAGGCTCGTTGTCTTATTGTCTGAGAAGGCAGCCTGCTTTTCTCCAGATGAAATCTGTCCTTTTGTCCATTTCCACTGAGTCATCCATCTCAGCTCTGGTGGTAGGCTGGTGACTCACACTGTACACATTCATTCTGAAATCTTTATTGCCCCAATGGCCATATTAATAGGCAGGAAGGAAGATTTGTTGCCCCGATACAAGGACACAACTTTGAACCCTGGAACTGAGACATGCTCTCCTTTCCTGTAGTAAGCCAGCTTTTATAAACAGGGAAAACACAGCCTGGCGTTAAGGTTTGCTGGCTAATGAATTTCCACTGGTGTTGTGAGTAATTGCAAGGATTATCAACTACTAGATGAGTGCAGAGTCAAGAAAAAAATGTTGCTTTCAAGCAGCTGTACAGAAAACACTTCCGCCATCTTAGACCTACATCAGGCACTGGACACGTGTACCCAGTTTTTAGGCTGTACCTTCTAGAGGAGGTAATGTTGGTGGAGAAGCTGTGAAAAAGAAGGAAGGAAGGGCTCCCAAAGGAGACAAACTCAGGAAGGAGGAGACAGCTAGAAGTCTGTAAAATTACTGTGGAAGTTAAAAATGCTTTTAGCTGCGGGGCATGGTGGCACACGCCTTTAATCCTAGCACCTTTTGAGACCCTGTCTCAAAAAGACAAAAAAAAAAAAATGCTTTTGGCTAGGAATTAGACTTTGGAGCTGTGTAAATAAATGGGGGTTTATTTCCTTCAGATAACAGGAAGCCTGAAGTGGCCCATTCAGAGCAGGGGTAGTCATTCTATGATGTCATCGGAGACTGGAGTGTCTTTCTCTTTGGCTCAACATCTTTGTAGCTGGTTTGTCTCCTCATCTCTCATCATGAGACCCTTTGCCTTACTAAGAACCACAGGGCAGGGCAATTCCAGCCACATCTGCCCTTATTCATTAGGAAATAAGAACTTGGCCTCTTCATCTCCCTTTCTGCCTTCCCTACTCATGTCGTGAGCAAGAAGTATGTCTCAGTTACAGTGTAGCTGCAAGGGAGCCTGGGAGAGGTTCCTTAATTTTGCTGTCTCTGTGATGGGAGGCAGAAAAGGATAGAGCCTGGTCATGGCCAAGGCACAGCTCAGCTGAAGAAATGCCACAATTCTCAGGGGAGAGAAGACCAACTTTCAAAGCCCTGTGTGCTTTTGGCTGTGATTGTCTTTATCAGACCACTAGTATCAACTCAGTCAGCGTCAGCGACTGAGATACAGTTTGGGATCCTTTTCCTGCCACTTCCCTCTCAGTTCTTCTACTTTGGTTTTACTTGTCTAGCATCATTTGGACTCTAACCTAACCCACTTTATTTCCACCACAAACTGGAGCCGCAAATATCACTTAGGAAGAAGGGGAAGCCGGGATCCTGCACATGAAACTAAATTCTGGTCTTGGGCATAAGGCTTGGGTATCTCTACACCTGCTCCATTCTGCCCCCATTTCCCTTCAGAGGTGCCATTGTAGTGAGGGTCGGTGGTCATGGCAGCTGTTGCTGCTGACTGCTCCCTGGTCCCAGGGTTTAGGATGGTGGGTGCCATATCCACATGCCATCTGTATTGCAGCCAGCTTTCCTTTCATCGGGTAATAATACTTAAGGGCTAAGAAGGCTGGCTCTGGGGTTTCAGGTTCAAATTCTGCTTCTATCTACTATGCTGACAAATTACATTTCTGCATCTTAGACCAATGAGAGCCAACTATAACATTCTTCCCTAGGAGGGCTGTTGCCAGGATTAAATGTGCTTAGAACAGTGTCCTATGGATACTAACTCAGTCACTGTGGGCTCTTATCATCCCAGCCTGGGTTTGAGCGACTGTAGAGGCTGCTTGTACTTTTAAGGTCTTTGGACTTTAGAACCATTTTGTGGCTGGCTACTGCTTGAAGTAAACACTTCATGATTTTATTATTTTAATGAATATAAAATGCTGATAAAATGTTAAAGAAGTAAAGTGTTCTTAAAATTACAGTTCCAATTCAGGTTGAAATTTGACTAGAATTCACCATATAACTGTCAAGTAAGCATTATGCTAAACATGTCTACACATTCTTTTCCTCTCTTATAAATTCAACTGCCTTTGAGGTGGCTACAGATTGCAGAGTTCTGGAAATATGCCATGAATGTCATCATAAAATGTTAGAAGTGGAGGGAGGTGCTTTAAAAGGCTGGTGTAAAAGAAACCATGTAGGACTCAGAAGGCAGAGTGGCTGGTGGGGGGCCATCAGCTTTGGTTCTGTCAGGAAGGGGTGTCTGCTGTCCCTGCCACCACACTCCTGTTTCCCTCTGCACGTCACTCTTCAGACCTCAC
The DNA here is from genome assembly GCA_009823505.1 of Rhizomys pruinosus. NCBI lineage: Eukaryota > Metazoa > Chordata > Mammalia > Rodentia > Spalacidae > Rhizomys > Rhizomys pruinosus. The sequence continues at coordinate 157,124 of VZQC01012855.1, read as the reverse complement.
TTATAACACGAAGGTGGTAAGATTCTTCCCATAGGGTGACAGTGTTCATGGTTAAGTAAGCAAAGCAAAGCTCATAGCAGATGACTGACACGGTGGGAGACTCTCCAAACAAATCCTAGACCCCTCTCTATTTTGAACAGATTCACGTTGTTCTCAGCTATGATGGAATCCTGGGCCTCATGCATTGTCTCTGGAAGCCCTAATCAAACCAGCCAGTGGCCTGCATGTGTCCTCAGGAAATGCTCACTTTCTCTTTCTTTCTTTGCTCACAGACAGGCTGTGGCCAGGAACGGAAGTTCAGTGGCCCCCTGAAGCCCATGACGTTCTCCATTTTTGAAGGCCAAGAAGCAAGTCAAATAATATTCCAGGTAATGTTTCCCTGATCTCTGTTGTCTTCACTTCCGTGTTCTCCATGGACCTTTGTCCCCTTCTCTGCTGTTGCAGGGAGTGACATGGAGCCTGGCAGCTCTTATCACCTGGAATGACCGCACAAGCTGAGCTGCTCAGAAGTGGGCGGGGGTAGCGCTGTCAGTTGGATCTGCCATCCTCACTCCGGCTTCCTCAGCTGTGCCCACAGCTGTGCTTCTGTTCCTCCCACAGTGAGCCGGTACCTCTGCCTCTCCCCCAAAGTGGAAAAGGTACTGATATCAGGAGGCATTGGCCTTCTGAACGTTAGGACACCTGCTCAATGAGCTTGACTTGTTAGGTGGTTGAAGGTGGGGCATCTCTGTGTGACTACCGATCTGACTTCTTCCCTGCCTCCTCTGAACCCAGGTTATAGTCCTTGCCTATAGATCATGTCAGGCAAGCTGGGCATGTTAGCAGTCTTTTTCATCACTGTGTCTTAGAGTCATTTCCTGTTGCTTTGATAACATATCATGGCAAAGCAACTTAAGGGAGAAAGGGTTTGTTTTGTTTTGACTTACAGTTCCAGAGTGGATACATGGCAGGAAGGCAACAAGATCATGAGAGAGGCCAACCCCATGTGCCAGTGATCTAGAACTAGAGAGAGAACAGGAGTTGGGCCAGGCTTTAGAGACCCAAAGCCCATTCCCAGTGATGCATTTCCTCCAGGAGGCTCTACTTCATTAAAGGTTCCATAACCTTAGAAAACAGGATTGCTAGCTGAGCACCAAGTGATCAAACACATGAGTCTCCGGGGAGACATTTCGCATTCAAATGACAACAGCGGCAAAGTACTGGCAGGGAAACAACTTAAAGGAGGAACAATTTTTGACTTATGATTTAAATTCATGGTATAGTGGCTCTATTTTCTGGACCCATGGCAAGGCAGGGCGTGGTGAAAGAAAGCTGCTTAGTTTGTGGAGGCCAGGAAGCAAAGAGAGAAGAAAGGTCCAGAGACAAATTACGTACTTCAGAGGCATACCTCCAGTGACCTGCTCCTCCAGTGGGTCCCAAGCGCCCACTCAAGCAATGATGGGCTGCTCTGCTAAAGAGGATCACACCCTCATAATCCAACCTAGGCCTTCAACAGAGGATTGTGTGTGTGTGTGTGTTTGTGTGCGTGTTTGTGCGCGTGTGTGCATGTGTGCCTCTGTTTGTGTGTGTGTGTGTGTGTTACATTTCATATTTAAACTACAACCCTGGGAGATGGTCATCTGGTCAGCTCAGGTAACTGAAAAGCATCAGAAGCTGGACTTAGTAAAGTGCTTGGTCTTCAAGCACGAGGACCGGAGTTTGAATGCCCAGCAGTCACATAAGTTGGGCATGGCTGCATGTGCTTGTAACCCCAGCATTGTGGGGCACAGGGCAGAGACAGGGGATCCTGAGAGCTCACTGGCTAGCTAGGCAACCCCAAACAGTGAGCTTCTGGTTCAGTGAGTAACTGTCTCAAGGCAATAAGATGGACAGTAATAGAGATTGAAAGACACCCAATGTCGTGCCTCCATTTGCTTCTTACACACTCGTGTGCATATACCGTACACATCGTGCTATACACAAAGTGGAAAGCAATAAGGACCTGATGCTAACATTTTTACCTCCACACTCATGCGTGCACCTGTACGCATAAGCATGTATACACGTGTATATGCTGTGTGCACACACACAGCATCAGGTTGAAGGGTGGCCTGAAGGTGTGGTGAGGAACCTCAGCTCCCCAGAGCACTGAAATAACTCTGGAGATGGTCAGAGGAGGAGTTCCCCACAGAGAGCTCTGGGCAGAGCGTTGTTTCCGTGGATGAGCTTCCACTTTCCCTTTCCCTGTAGGCATTTTGTAGTATGGGATAAACGATGGTGACCTCAGCTGGAAAATTTTACCTTCCAGCTGTTCTTAAGGACTCTTGGTCTGTTTTCTCCTTGGTTCCAGAGCTGGGGGGCCAGGTCATCCCACAACGAAGGTTCTTAGAGGAGACATAGAATACACATGCTGGGATTCGAGAGTCTTCCTTGCTTCCAGAATCCAAGTTCAACAAACTTAAACAGTACATAACAATATACCAATATAATATACATTACAAATGGGCTTAGTTTAAATTTCCATTCAGAAAGACCCTCTAGCTGCAAGCTGGACAGGGCCAGAGAAAACGTAGTGTTCACAGACTCCAACATGGGCATTCCTTATTCGCCTGATTTCTCCTCCCTTCTAGGAGCACTTGTTATAGAGTCTCCCTGACATTCTTTAGTCTTTTACTTTGCATATTATACTTTACAAGCTGATGGGAACTTTACATGTTAAGCATCACATTCACTTTTCTTTTATTAAGCATGATTGGAATGACTACTGTATACAAAGCACTATGCTAGACACTGGGGATACAATAGTATGGCACCCCAGTGAGCTCACTGTTAGAAGGTAAAACTAAGAAGCAAACTCATGCATGGAAGATTCTGATAGGAGGTTGATTTCCAAAGGGCAGGGGAAGAGTGACTGCTTTTATTTCATTTTGAAACTGATGGATAATATCTGTACATATTTGTCATATACAAGTTTATACACACATTGAATCAATTACCATACATATAGCCTAAAATATCAGTTTTTGTGATACAAACTGCCAAAATCAAATAGATTTTCAGGAGGATGGTAGTGGCTGAACAGACAGGCTTTACCATCTCTGAACTGAGTACTGAAAGGTGAGGAAGTCTATGTGGGAGGAAGCAGGCATTGAATCAGCAGGGACACAGCATGGAAGTATTTATTCAGCAAATGACAGGTGACAGGTGGTCCAGGGTTAAGGGTGGAAGACAGTGGGCATTGAGGTTTGCATGCTGCAAAATCATCTCGGGCAGGGTGGACCCTTCACTCCGTGTAGGCCCCTGAGTACCACTACAGGGTTTCAACAAGATGTGCCCTAATAGACTTGTGACTATACAAGCTAACTCATTGTTCACAATGAACGTGGGTTGAAGGGAGCATGCTGAGATGCAGGAAGGGTCTTATGTGAGTATTTGCAACAGCCTAGTGGGAAACACTGGGGTCTGGTTTAAGTGTAAAGACTCAATGCTAATGCCTCTCAAAATCTGTATGTTGAAACATACTGCCTATGTAGTAGTATAAACTATGTAGAGGTAGTTTTCCTTTCTAAAAAATATATGTTGCATTTATTTGTGTGCGGCCAAGCACTGAGGTCAGAGGACAGCTTGCAGGAATCTGTTCTCTCTATCCACCATGTGGGTTCCAGGGATCAGACTTGGGTTGTCAGGCTTGATAGCAAGCACTCTTACCTGCTGGGCCATCTAAGCCAGCTCAAAATGTATTTTTTTTTTAAATAATTAGGTGATAAGGGCAAAGCTTTTGTGAATTGGCCTTGTGCAAGAGGACCAAGGTGGGGTGGGTCTGTTTCCCTTTTCACCATTGGGGTCAGTTAAGTGACAATTGAAGCTGTGGGAATTTGAAAGACAGATATGTGAAAAAATCCAATTTTACAAATGTGAGTCTTTCTCTGACAAACTCCCATTGACTATTGGTCTTTTTTTAAATTTTTATTTATTTATTTATTTTTAATAAAAGGTAATAAGTAATGAATACAAGCATCCTTCATGTAAAACCAATTTGCAAGTAGCTATGCCCAAACTTATATAACCCGGGGCCCCCATTGTCCAGCTGGAAGAGCTTATATGTACTATCATGTTGATCAAATGACTATTGGTCTTTAAGAAGCACTTCTTTTGACCATTTCACTATAAATCTCTTACAATAGTATATATGATGATAATTTATTTTATTTTATTTTTTTGCTTCTCCACAATAGTTCAAACTAAAGCAAATTAATCTTTTTTGTGATTTTTTAAATTTTTTTTTATTAATTTTTTATTTATTTCTGTATGTGTACGAATGTATTGTCTGCATGCAAGTCTGTGCACCCGTGTCGTGCAATGCCGCGGAGGTCAGAAGTGGTTCACTGGCCGTTTCCTCCTTAGGTGCAGACTTCTTCCTCTTCCGAACAGGAGGACTTTTGCTAGTAGTAGCAGTCTCTTCAGGATCACTGACCAACTCCTCCTTGACCAACTCTTCCTCCTAGGGGAGAGCTTTCTTTTTCTTTCATTTAGGGGAAGGGGAAGAAGGGACAGGTAACTCTTCCATTCCATTTTCCTGACGAACCTCCTGGGGCTTTATTTTTTTCTTTTTAGGTTTTTCACATGTCTCCTCACGTCCTTCTGGAGCACTAACTACTGTTTCCCGTGTTTTCTGAAGAGGCCAGTGCCAATGCAGCCAGTCACTTCTTTTCCTTCTTCAAGCGTTTCTTCTCCTGTTTTCCAGCTTCTTGGCAATCTCAGCAGCTGCTTCCTCTGCCTGAACCATTGCTTCCTTCATGACTTCTAGATATTTCCGTGGAATTTCTCCAGTCTCATAGAAAGATAGTTGCTCCTCAACTTGTTCTCGGAGTTTCTCCCCAAATATACCTGTAGGCACCAGAGAAGCAATCGATTTGTGATGCAATACTGTGTTTGTTTGCTGGATACCGGGAGATGTGGCCTTTGTTCTTGGCAGCTGGTCGGCCAATGAAGGTGGAGTGGAAAATGAGTCTGTATTTTGGTGTGTTACCCCTTGTCTTTAGGGCTCTGGAAACTTGGTCCCTTTTTGCTGGGCCCTGGGAATCACTCAGACACTAGGACTGGCAAATTAATCTTAAATACTCATGAAAGTAGCTGACATCTCACAATTCTTATATTATTTTTAGTCACTTGGATTTCATCTATAACAATAAGAGACTTTATCAATGAAAATTATTGCCATTTCCTTTCTTATTCCAGTTTAGAAATAGAGGTTGAAAAGAAATTTATCCTGGCTCTTCCTACTAACTATAAATAGAATCATAATTAGACTAAATTTTGAATAAGAAAAATATCTGTTAAAAGCTCATGGTTTAGGTAACTGATTTTATGAAGTATGTAAAAAGTAAAATTAAAAAAGTTAATTAAAAATTTTATGTGTTTCATAAATAATTTTTCAATCAGTCTCAGTCTCTATTATACTCACTTCTCCCTTGGCACCTCCCTCAGCAACTTCCCCAGAGTTCACACCTTCTGTCATTCCTGCTAGAGTCCATTGTGCCAAATTTCTCTCCCCATTCACTGCTCAGTGCCAGCCCCTCCCCTGAGCTCTAGTCAGCTGATCAGGAGGCTCTTTTCTAGAGAAGGCCAGGTCAGAAACCTGACCACCATCTGCTGCCAATATTTCCTCAGCCAAAGTTGGGGTCTGCTACCCATTTCTACAGTTCTGTGCTGGGATTTTGTCCAGCTGAGCTTGCATGGGTCTTGTGCATGCCGATACCAATGCTGTAGGTTCATATGACCTGGGCCCCAGGAGCTCGTAGGATTCATTTCCATTTGGTCTCGCATCACCTCCCTGGCTCTGACAATCTTTCTGTCCCCTCTTCTGCAAAGTTCCCTGAGCCCTGATGGGTAAAGCTGAATATAGCAGCCTGTCCGTGGAACCACGTTCTGTAGATTCCTTTTGGGTTCCTGGTCTCCTGTTGCAAGGAGGAGCTTCCTTTGCAAGAGTTAAGAGGTAGTTAATGCCTTTTGGGTCCTTGTTCTATGATGCTTGGGGTCTTGTGTGCAGAGGCTGCATTGTAGATGTGTCGCCTAGGCATGAGCAATTCACAGACCATGTCTGTGTGTGTCCAGTTGTAGGCTCTGTAATATTCTCATCTGGAGCAAAAGAAGTTACTTTTCTGAGTGGTATCTGGGATATTTGTCTTTAGAGATAAAGATACTTCTTTTGGAATTAGTAAAATGTTACCTTAGCCTAAGGATGTGTCTATGTTGTGGAACTGAGCTCTATGACCTCTCCAGATGTGTGCACCTGGCTATGTTAACATTAGTATACATGAGTTTCTTTCCATTGTGTAGACTTTAGGTCCAATTAGTTAAACATTGACTTTCCCCAAGATAGAAGTGCCACTATTGCACCAATGTCGTATGGTACGCTGGTCATTGACGTGGATATTTGGTCTTGAGGCTGATGTTGGACCATGTGTTGATGATCTCCCTTAGTGGCTTGCATAGTGCTCTCCACAGCTGTGAGAACTAGCCTTCAGGGGTGGTGGCTTCCAGGTCAGATCCAGCTCCATTGCTCAAGATCCAGTCTCTGAAGTATGTCCTTTCTCCACTAGGGTCTTACCTTCACGTCCTGGGGGGGATTCAAGGGCTGTGGCAATAGCTTGTGTAATTTGGGAGTCTCTTGGACAACCCTGGGCAACAACTCAAAGGAAGGTTTCTCCTACCTGGTACTGTTTATTGATATGCAGCCTTTATCTTTCAATATGGACTCATGGACAGGTATTGTGTATGTATTTTGTCAATAGATATTAGACTAATATGATTCCCTAAGATTTTTAACCTAGCTCCTCTCTCCCTTTGCCTGTCTATCCCTCCCTCCATATCTTCTCCATACCTTCTCCATTAAAGTACCCCATTTCCCACTTGATACTGCCAGTCTCCCATGGCCTCACTTCTCTTGGGCTCCCTTTTTACTGCTTTACCCCCCCCTTCCTTCTAGAGCCCTTCCACTCCCCTCCCATTTAGTTACCCTGATTTTATCCATTCCTTCCTTAGTAGCACCTGCCACCTTCTAGCCTCTTTCTCAGGTTCATTCTTTAACTTTATCTCCCTACTTCCTTTACATTTACCTGGTTCCTAAATTACACTATGGTACATACTTACACATATAGATTTGGTGCTAGGATCCACACAAGAGGTACAACATGCGTCCTTTATTTTTTTGAGTCTGGGTTACTTCAACCAGCATAACAGCTTCTACCTCCAACCATTTACCAGGAAAATTCATGATATGCTTTCTTTACTGCTACACAGAACTCTACTGTGTAAATGTTCCATATTTTCATTATTCACTCATCAGTTGAGGGACACTTAGGTTGCTTTGACCTCTTCACTATTGTGAAAAGAGCAGCAATAAACATAGATGTGCACATATCTCTACAATAGGGTGAATCCTTTGGGTATAGACCTAAGAGTGGTATGAGTGGTATGATTCAGTCAAATGGTAGGTTCGTTTTTAGCCTTTTAAGAGTTCTCCATACTGCTTTCAATAGGGGTTGCATGAGATTGGAATCCCACCAGCAGTGGATGAGTGTTCCCCTGTCCCCTCAACCTCTCCATCACTTGGTATCACTTGTTTTCTTGATCCTAGCACATCTTACTAGGGTAAGATGAGATCTTAAAGTGGTTTTAATTGCATTTCCTTAATTACTAACAACGTTGAACACTTTTTAAAAGTGTTTCTCAGTCATCTTTACTTCTTCTCTTGAGAAGTCGCTGTTAAAGTCTTTAGCCCACCTTTTAATTGGGACATTTGTTTTCTTGGTCTTTTTTTGAGTAATTTATAAACTCTGGATGTTAAACCTCTGTGAGGTATGTCACTGGTGAAGATTTCCTCCCACTCTGTGGGGTTTCTCTTCACTTCTTTTATTGTTTCTTTTGCTGTACAGAAGCTTCTTAGTTTAATGAGTTCCCACTCATTGATTGTTGACCTTATTTCCTGTGCAAATACTGTCTGATTTAGAAAGTCTTTTCCTACACCTATATCTTGTAGGTTACTGCCAATGTTTTCTTCTAATATTTTCAGAGTTTCAGGTTTCACATTGAGGACTTTGATCTATTTGGAGTTGACTTTTGTGCAAGGCGAAAGGTAGGGGTTTGGTTGATTCTTCTATAAGTGGTGATCCAGTTTTTGGCAGCACCATTTGCTGAAGATGCTGCTTTTCCTCCATTGAGTGTTCTTGGCCCCTTTGTCAAATATCAGGTGGCTGTTGTCCTATCACTTATAAAACATTCATGTCTGAATTAGTTTTGGTAGTTTCTTTCTTTCTTTCTTTCTTTCTTTCTTTCTTTCTTTCTTTTTTTTTTTTTTTTTTTTTTTTTTTTGTCTTTTAGAGACAGGGTCTCCCTATAGCTCTGGCTGTCCTGGAACTCACTCTGTAGACCAGGCTGGCCTTGAATTCACAAATATCTGCCTGCCTCTGCCTCCCTTTATGTGTGTAGAAACTTTCCTATTTCACATAAGTTGTCTACTGCGTGTCAAGACAATTGCTCATAACATCATCTTGAATGATGTTTATTTCTTCAAGGTTGGACTGGTGCATCCTCACATTTTGTACTTTAGTTATATGAATCATATCACTCACGTCTTCCTGGTCAGTACAGCTTAAAAATGTCCATTTTATTGATTGTTTTTGTTCTCACAAAGAAATAACTTTTGATTGTACTGATTTCTCTCCTTTGCATTTTATTAATGTCCAGCTCTAGTCTGTATTCTTTTCTTCTTGCTCTGGTGTTAAATTATCCATTTTGGTTTTTTTTGTTTTGTTTTGTTTTGTTTTTTTGGTCTTTTTGAGACAGGGTCTCCCTGTAGCCCCAGCTGTCCTGGAACTCACTTGGTAGACCAGGCTGGCCTTGAACTCACAAAGATCCACCTGCCTCTGCCTCCCGAGTGCTAGGATTAAAGGCATGCGCCACCACGCCCGGCTCTATTTTGTTTTCTTAAAGTAGAACATTAGGTTATACATTTGAGATCTTTTTTCCTTTTATATAAATTTGTTTGCAGGTGTAATGTAAGTAAATTCCAAGTCTTTCTTTATGTAGATTCCATAAGGTTTGGAATGCCCTTTTTGTGTGTATTTTCTGACTCATCTCAAGGCATTTTCTAGTTTCCACTTGGAATTTATTCTTTAACATGTTGGTTATGAGTGTGTGTTATTTCAGGTATCTGTAAATCCCCCAACTTTGTTCCATCACTGATTTCTTTAAAAATTTTTTTAAATATATTTTTATTGTTATTAAACTTTTTCATACATCATACATCATTTCTCAATCCAGTTTAGACTCATTTCCTTTTCCATGCCCCCCACACCTCACCAGAGTTCATGCACTATGCCATACATGTCTTGCATCTTTTTCTGAGTCTTTCCAGAGGTTTTTTTTTCAAAGTAAATGATTATTGTATTGGGGAGAACTTCACTGTTTCAGTCGGTTGTTTTTTTTGTGTGTGTGCTGGTTCTTTTGTTGTTGTTGTTCCCTCCAACTTGTATTGCTTCAATCTATATCTATATCTATATCTATATCTATATCTATATCTATATCTATATCTATATCTATATCTATATCTATATCTATATCTATATCTATATCATCTATATCTATATCTATCTATCTAAAATGTCTCACCTGCACTAAAATTATGTTGTCTGAAAATAAATTGTATGTTATTTCCAAATCATATTTCAGGATTCACAATTTCCATTTTGATTTTATATTACTCTAAAATATGCATGTATACCCTCCACCTATATACCAAAATTCCAAAGTCTGAAAATAAATGGTAGGTTAATTCTAGAACCTGTTAAGGGATTCATAATATAAGAAAAAGATCATGAGGAATCAAAAAATCACAACATTAACGTTGCTCAGTTTGCCTTACAACTATGTACTTGGTGCTAGCATCCACAGATGAAGGATACCATTCATCCTTTGTTTTTTCTGGGACTATGTTACTTAACATAATGTCTTCTAGTTCCATCCATTTACCTTCAGATTTCATGATGTCATCTTTCTCTTTTCCTCTTTTGTTTATTTTTTTAAGGGATTCTACAATATAATAGCACAGTTGTTTTCAGATAACATTGACACTACTCAGTTTGCTGTACAATTAGGTAATTGGTGCATTTTTTTGGAGTGAGCCAAATTATTAAGCTTAAGCAATGAATGTAAGTAACATTCATGTAAAACCAATTTGCAAGTATCTATGTCCAAATTTTGAACAACCCAAGGTTCCCATAGTCCAGTTGGAGAAGCTTGTATGCACAAGCATGTTGATCAAATAGGAGTCCAGTCTATATGCTGTAGTCTCATGATTCACCCCAATCTCTCCCAAGCTCTTACATTTTACCACACCTCCTCTTCCGCAAGTTGTTCCTTAGGCTTTGGGAAAGGAGCACAAGTGGGTGGAGAAGCAAAACAGGGTTCTATTTTTGGAGTTGTCATTTGGACTCTAGTCTGTTTCAGGTTGCATCCCCATGGGTTGACATTTTATCCAGTGATACCTTTTAATCCTACTAACAAAGCACAAGCAATTGATGCTACAGGATTTTAAGCATACTAATTATTATGCAAGCTAAGCTGTGAGCATAGACATAAATGCTTGGATGTATGCTAATTCCACAAACTGTGGTTTCATCTATAAAAGGGTGCCAAGTTCTTATTGTGGCTTATAACATCTCCTAAACCACTAGAGGACATAGCTTATGGCATCCGCTTGTGAGTCATTCCTCCAAGGAGGGAGCCAATAGCCAATTAAAGATTTGCGGATATATATATATTTTTTTTTCTTTTTTTTTTTTTTTTTTGGTCTTTTTTTTTTTTTGAGACAGGGTCTCCTGTGTATATAATACACACACACACACACACACACACACACAACACCACACACACACACATGCTGCCACTTGTTGCACATATGGCCAGGCAGTGAGGAGTAGCTTGATACTGATGGAGGAGTTTTGCTTGTCTCAAGGAGACCAAATATTTTGCTGTATTGCTTTAGGGGGCCTTTGGTAATGCTCTCTGGCATTTCAGAGGGCCAGTTGTACATTAGCAAGTGAGTCTCATAACATTTTTCATGATCACACCAGGTCTTCAACAAAAGGGACTTACTGCAATTTTCTCCTTGCGTATATCGCACTTATAGGCAAAAGGCCTTTATAATTTTTGGGGACTTGGATCCCTAGCCAACATCTCCTAAACAGAATAATTCATTGTTGATGTCAGAGTTTTCCTGTACTAACATATTTTGCTTAATTACACAGCTTATAAAGACTTTACTATGGAATTTGGCTCTAAATAGAGAATTATCCTTTCACAGTTCCTATGCATATCAGTCAATTAAAAAAGGGTATATATACCTGTTTATAAGAAATTATCACTATGCCGTCATGGGGTGCATGCCTTTAGTCCTTAGCACTCGGGAGGCAGAGGAGACAGATCTTTGTTGAGTGCAAGGCCAGCCTGTCTACAGAGAAGTTCCAGGGATAGCTGGGCTCAGGAGACCCTGTCTCAAAAAAAAAAAGACCAAAAAAAAAAAAAAAAAAAAAAAAAAAGAAAATTACCACTAAACAGTTGGCTCTAATTTACAGTTAGGAATGACTTAAGTTACCATCATTGTTTTCTTTTTCCTTCTAAAGGGGAAGAGGAGTTAAGTTTCTCAGATCTGGAAGGTAAACTTCATTTAGGCCCATTATAAACAGTTAACCCCAATAGAATTCAGAGAGATTCTCAGTGTCTGTGACTCAGGCAGTCTGAGGTTCCTCTTTCTTTAATGTTCAGATGGGTCAGCCTCTCTTCTGGCATTTCCCAGTCCATCCTGCACAGCCAAAAGTTGTACATTTTCAGGCATTTAGGTTGGTGTTTTTACCTGTGGGAACATACAAATCTCCTCCCATTGTTAGTTTCAAGATCTCAAAATTGAAAATTTATCAGTGGGATTGGGACACAGAGTTTTCCATTTGTATCCCAGAAGGGATACTACCCCACCTCCCACCTCCCTTTTTTTGCTTTTTAAATTTTTATGTTTTGACCTACAGATGCCTAAGTTGTATTACACATACCCATAAACAAGGAGCCAAGGCATAAGTTTTCATTAAATTTACCGAAACTGTTTCTCATTGACTGTATGCTACTTATTTGGGAAGTAAACTTAAACTTAATTCCTTTAAATTGTCCTACAAGTAAAAGAAAGTGTTACAATGTGATATTGCTTAACTCAGAAAAATATAGAGACCATTTGTGTACCTTAACCCAAAGTTATTGTTGGAAGTTTAAACACAAATTATAAATAAAACAATTAACATATTATATTCCCAATTAGTTCAAATGTATTACCATTTTCACCAAAACCTGAAACCGAATTTAACTAACCTAAACATTTCACCAAGCCTTAAAATATCCTATAATATGTGGACAAAGCTTGGGCAGAGTTGAGTACCTGCCAAATAAATTTTACCCAATATACACTTTGCTCGATAAAGCTATATGACTAGACTATGACTTCAGAGAAATCAAGTCCTTTAACTTATATGGTTTATTTTGTATTTCTGTGTAAATCTCTACTGAAATACCTCTCTATATAAATATATGTTATTTTTAAGTATACCCTTTTAAACTGCAACTCTTACAGAGTGGATTTTAATGACTATCTTCCTCCAGGCTTCTGGCCTTCTTCAGGCCTGGCATGAAAACCTGCTTTAAAGACTTTTCAGTATCTAGTTCCTATTTTTTTTTTAATTTATGAGTATAAGCATCATTCGTGTAAAACCAATTTGCAAGCAGTTGTGCCCAAACCCACACAGCCCAAGGCTCCCACCTTCCAGCTGGAGGGGCTTGTATGTACAGTGAATTTGATCAAATAAGTGTCCAGTCTATATTGCTGTAGTTTCACCATTCACTCCAATCACAGCCCTTACATTCTACCATGCCCCCTCTTCCACATATTGTTCCCTTAGAAAAGGGGCTCAGGTGGATGAGAAGCAGAACAGTCTACTTTGTCTGGAGATGTTGTTTTGGACTCTGATCAGTTCTGTCTGTTTCCTTTCATGGGCTGACAGTTTGACGAGGAATAATCTTTCAATCCTACTAATGAAGCACAAACAATTAGATATATAGGTATTTAAACAGTGCTAATTATTATGGTAGGTTACTTTGGTATAGACACAGATGTTTGGATGGTGTTCTAATCCATGAATTACATTTTTTTTCTGTAAAAGACAAGGTCTTACTGTGCCTTATAACATCTCCTAATCACTAGAGGATGTAAGCTTGTGGCATCATCTGTGAGTTATTCCTCCAAGGAGAGAGCTAATAGCCAAATATATTTGGGATATACAGACATATGGCTGCCACTGCTGCACAGTATTTCCAAGCAGGTTAGGTGTAGCTGATGTTGTCAGAGGAGTCTTGCTTGACTCAAGGAGACCAACATTTGCTTTATTGGTTCAGTGGCCTTTGGTAACACTCTCTGGTATTCCAGAGACCAACTGTACACTTGCAAGTGCGGTCTCAATACAACCTTCCCATGCTTACATCAGGTCTTCGACAGCAGGGCCTTACTGCCTCTCTTCTTGCAGGTATCCCAGTTTACAGGCAAGAAGCCTTTACTTTTTTGGGGGGCGGGCTTGGGTCCCCTGGCCAACATCTCCTTGGCAGAATAATCCATTGCTGATATCAGAGCTCTCCTGTATTAATATATTTTGCTTATATGCACAGCTTAAAGAGACTTTAGTATTATATTTGGTTCTGAATAGAGAATAATCCTTTTCACAGTTCCTATGTCTATTAGTCAATTAAAGAAAGCAGTTTTACCAGTTTTGTAAGAGATTACCTCTATAAAAGTCAGCTGTAATTTACAGTTAGAGAATGACTTTATTACCACCATGTTTCTGTTTGTTCTATGAAAAAGAGGTAAGGAAGTCTCTCATATTAAAACTGTGCATCACCTAGAAGGTAAGGTTCATTAGGACTCACTATAAACAGTTGTTACACATATGGTCCTCAGAGATGTTTGATGCCTGTAGCAGTCTGAGACTTTTCTTCCTTTTAGTGTTAAGATGGGCCAACTTCTCTGCTGGTATTTCTTGGTACAACCTACATGATGGAAGGCTGTATCTTTTCTTTCTCAGCCATTAATTTGGTGACATTTTGACCTGTGGGAACATACAAATCTTTTCCCATAGTTATGTTTAAGATTAAATTGAAAGGTTTTGACAAAAAGTTTTAATATATAACTGTATCCCCCTTTTTTATTTTAGGTTTTTATTTTTTTGACCCATGAGTCTCAAAAAGGCAGTTGTAGTACACATACCTATAGACAGGAATCAAGGTGTAAATTTCATTAAATTTATCCAACCTGTTTTGGGTGACTGTATGTTGTTAATTTGGGAAGCAAACTTAATTCCTTAAGTTAAATTATCCTACAGGTAAAAGAGAATGTTACAAGATGATACTGTATAACACAAAA
>VZQC01012855.1:68293-132759 GCA_009823505.1 Rhizomys pruinosus | reverse complement strand
ATATATATATATATATATATATATACACACGCACACTTTCATTCACTCTCATTTTAGAAGGAGATGCTAGGCCAGGTTTACAGTAGGTTTTGTGGTGTGTGGTAAACCCTCAATACATGTTATTAGTATTAGTAATAGACTATCAGATGAGTTAGGCCCTCTCTACACACAGGTCTTACTATAAAGTATTGCAGTTGTTGTTTGCAAAATAATTGTAGGAGTTGGCAATTATTTTCATCCCTGAAGTCTTTTAGACTCAAATATTTAGGGCGGAATGAACCTTTACTTATCCATTATTTATCTTCATTAACTAATAGAATGAAGAAGAGTTTGAGGCCTCTCCGATTGCTCTTAATCCATCTTCACTGATGAATTTAGAAGCTTGTCATATATCAAGGCTTGGATACTAGAGGACACTAGCTCAGAAGTACATTTTGCTCCTTAAGCTGATGGTTCATGAACAGGAAGCCTTCAAGTCAGAGTTGCAAAAGAAAACCCACAGACTCTTCAATGTTTTCAGACAAATGCTTTGGAGAAGGAAAAATTCCCTTGCTGTTTTTTTTTTTTTTCTTTTTTAGCAACATAACTTGTTTTTGAAAATTAGGTTAAAAATTTTAAAGATGTAATTCAGTTGTTATAAGAAACTATTGACAGGGGCTGGAGAGATGGCTCAGCTGTTGAGAGCACTGACTGCTCTTGCAGAGGACCCGGGTTCGATTCCCAGCACCCACATGGTGGCTAAGAACCATCTTTAGTGCCAGGCATGGTGGTGCATGCCTTTAATCCTAGCACTTGGGAGGCAGAGGCAGGTGGATCTCTGTGAGTTCAAGGTCAGCCTGGTCTACAGAGATAGCTCCAGGCCAGCTGGCACTAAAGGGAGACCCTGTCTCCAAAAAGAAGAAAAAAGAAAAGAAAAGAAAAGAAAAGGAAAAGAAAAGAAAAGAAAAGAAAAACTATTGACATACAAGCAAAGCTGTTAGAATGTTTGGGTCAGACTAGAAAACTGTTCTTTTCTTTTCTTGTTACTCTGCAAGCATCTCTTCTCACAGTTCACTCTGTGCTGTCCAGGTGCGGTGGAATGACCCAGGTGCCCAGTATTCTTTAGTTAACAAGGAGAAGCTGCCAATATTCCCATTCTCAATTGACCAGGAAGGAGATATTTATGTGACTCAGCCCTTGGACCGAGAGAAAAAGGCCTCTGTAAGTAAAATGTGAAGTTTCACAGGCGACAAGACAATGATAAGTGTCCACTTATCACTGAGGGCAAAAGTGATTTTGAAAAAAAAAAATCTGTGTTCCAGACCCCAGCATATTAACTGGTTTTCAAAGATGGGTTAATTTGATAAATTTCCCATAAGCCCAACCCATTTCATTTTTTTCCTCATTTTTCCTTTCTAAGTAAATTGACAGTAAGGGAAGAGGTAGCAAATGAACCAGTTATTTTCTCTCCCTATTAAACGGGGAGAAGTGAGGGAATCTTAACTATGGCTTTCCTATTTTAGCATTTGTTTGCTGCAATTGCCAAGGATGAGTATGGAAAACCACTTGCATTCCCAGTGGAAATTCGTGTGAAAGTGATCGACATTAATGACAACCCACCAACCTGTCTGGCTAGGTGGACTGTGTTTGAAGTCCAGGAGAATGAAATGCTGGGTAAGAAATGAAGCTGCCCCTTGGTATGTAGCTGCCTTCCCTATTAACTCTGTGACCTCTTTCTAGTTTCTGTAAAGTGATAGGGAGGCAGGTAGATCAGCAGGGAATTATCTGTGTTTGGATCAAGCAGTATCTCTAGTCTTCTTGAGTGGACGCTTTTCTAAGTGCCACTGCCATTAGCCATGCCCACCCCACTGCCGGTATCTCCATCATTGCTCAGGCTGCCATTTTTTTAAATGCTTTGGGTTGTGTGCTGTGTAAGTTTCAGTGCTTAGGGTGAACATTCTCATCACCTTTGACCTTTCTGTTGCTGTCACAATGGGCCTTTGATGGCAAGTGCTTTTCTTTTCTGGTGCCTAGATTGGTTTTCCTGCCCGTCATTTTTCTTTGTGTCAGGTGTCACATGGAGGCTACTTTACTATCTGTGTGTTCTTGCATAGGGTTTCTCTGTTTCATTTATTAAAATTCTTACTGGAGGGGTTAAATGACAGCTTGAAGGGTTTCAGCAAATATAAGGAAGAATGTCACAGTGACAATAATATAATAATGAAATACATGAGAACAGCACACCAAACACTTGTGTCATTAAGCTTTTATGGGAATCAGGGATAGTCTGTGATGTTGAATGAAGGTGGAAAAGCTTTTGAAGACCTTTTTAGATGATATCACCGGGTCTCTTTGTCTTGGGGTGAACATATAATTGTTATCTATTGTTGGGTAACAAATTTCCCTCAAATCTAGCAACTTAAAAAAAAAGCAGGCATTCAGTACATTAGTTTCTGCGAGCCAGGAATCTGGCTACTGTTTATGTAGGTGCCTGTGATTCAGAGTGAGAGCAGGGGAGGGCCTGAGGGAGAGATAGAAAGAAGCAATGTGAAAGTCACAGTCTTTCTATAACCTGGTCTTGGAAGTGATGTCCCATTATTTTTGCCATACCCAACTCATCAGTGTCAAGTTACTAGGCTGCACTCAAAATGTGAAGGAGAGTCACTGAAGCATGGGTACCAGGAGGTGAGGCATGCTGGGAGCCACTTGGAGGCTGCTTACCTCACTTGGGAAGAGGACAGTGCTAGTTTTCTGAGATTGGTGAAATCATTGTTAGTAGAATAAATTGTTCAAGGACCCAGCATGCTACCTGTTTCTTGAAAAGTGAGAATTTATTTTGTAAAAACCCTTTACAAGGTCTTTAAAGGAAGAGGGCTTCTTATAGTATAAATCTATATTTTCTTTTTTTTTTTTTTTTAATGTGTATGAGTATACTGTAAGTAGGTGCACCCATGTCCTGCAATTCTGTGGAGGTCAGAAGAGGGCATCGGATTCCCCTGGAACTGGAGTTAAAGACGGTTCTTAGCTGCCATGTGGGTGCTGAGAATTGAACCCGGGTCCTCTACAAGAGCAGTCGGTGCTTTCAACCGCTGAGCCATCTTCAGCCCCAAATTTATATTTTCTATATGTAGTTTGTGAGAGGTCTAGACAGTGACCCTCCATTCCGAGGGCTTACTATCTAGCTGAGCTGTAAAGACATGCAGAGGTAGAAACAGCAACAAGACACTGCCTCCAGCCTCTTGAACTTATACTGTCCTCTTTGGGGTCTGTGTATTTAGTATCTTGTGGATTTTGTCCTTAGGTATTCACAGTACCACTGCAATTCTTGAATCCCACCTGTGACCAAGACCAGAAAGTTCAGCTTCTCATGAAGTCCCCATGCCCAAAAATACTCCTAGATGCCCTCAAGTACTTCTGCATATGTCCCAGTAGGAGCTCTGGCTGCCAGTTGCCCTCACAGCCAGAGGTGTGGCTCTCTTTTCACTTCTGGTTCATGCAGAGTTCTTTTGCTCTTACCAAGGGGTGTCCTGATGCCAACAATTCTCACCATGCCTCTGACAGCTGGAAGTTTCCTCTGAGGAGAACAGAAGCACTTTCAGTGTCATGTTTACTTGCTGACAGGAAATGTCCAAAGTGCTTCATTTCTTTTCTTTTTGCAAGGACATGTGATTCCACAAAGTTTACCCAGTTGTGTACATACTTTTCTGTCCTGTTATTCATAATGACCTCTGAGCCCAGTCCACAAGACCCCACATATGCCCAGCTCCACTGTAGATATAGGTACCTCCTTCCCCAAACCATATATATATACATATATATATATATATATATATATATATATATATATTTACATGTAAGCTAGTAGAAGGAAACTGAGAGAGAAGTATAGCTTGATTGAAATAATGGGGTGAATTCAAGTACTTGAGTGAGATTAATTCTGCATGTAAGAAAATCCACCATTCCCATTTTACGGATCAAAATGACCCAGAACCTATCAGAACTCACAGAGCTTCTGGAACACAGAATCACTATCACTGATGTCTGGAGCTCCTGGGCCCAAACACTCACAGGAGTAAAATGCTTAGGGCTGTGGCCTGCTGCAGAGCAGGAGGGAATATGCCCGTTCTTCCTGTGCTGTCTTTGGAGTTGAGTCAGTCTCTGTACTTGCCCCATAAAGTTCTCAGGATTGGTTTCTCCCTGTTTAGTTGTGGCATTTGTCATGTGTGTGCTAGTGTTCTAGAACTATGGTAAGGAAGCACTACAAATCTGGTAGCTTAGAACAAGAGAAAGTGATTCTTTTCGTCTGGTGGTAGGGATGAGGGCACCATGCCAGACTCTCCAGGGGAAAGCCTGCTGCCCCATTGGGTTCTGCTGGCTGCTGGTGGAAGCCCAGTGGTTTCTTCCCTCCCCTTCCTCTCCTTTTCCTTGTGTCTCAGTGTCCTCTCTTCTTGTAGGGGATGACTTCATCTCAGTATCCTTAACTAGTTATAACTGCAGTGACTCTATTTTCAAACATTGTCCCATCCTGAGGTTTTAGGTGGACATGGATTTGGGGGGGGGTGGGAATGAGAAGGAGAGGTAACTGTATGTTGAATTGTCCCTCCCCACCAACTCTAGCTGTTGGTTTCCAACTCCCTGCATGGGATGAATCATGCCCTCTCTCTAGTTCATGTGGTAAAGTCCTAATTCTGAGGATCTCGGAACGTGGTTATTTGGATATAGAATCCTTAAAGAATGAATTAAGGTAGGATGGGGAGGTTGGGAATATAGCTCAGTTGGCAAGTTCTCTCCTTTTAAGTACAAAGACCTGAATCCAGTAGCCAGGCATGGTGGTACATGCCTTTAATCCCAGCACTCAGGAGGCAGAGGCAGCATATCTCTGTGAGTTCAAGGCCAGCCTGGTTTAGATAGTGAGCTCCAGGCCAGCTGGGACTAAAGGGAGACCCTGTCTCAAAAAGACCAAAAAAAAAAAAGCAAAACAAAAAATCAAAGACCTGAATGTGATCCCCAGAACCCACGTATAGAAACAACTCTGAAGCAGGCACCGCGGCATGTACTTATAATTCCAGTGCTAGGGAGACAGAGTCTAAAGGATCCCCAGGGCTCACTGATCAGCTAGCCTAGACTCCTTGGCAAATTCCAGGCCAATGAGGACCCTGTCTCAGAATCAAAACAAAACAAAGCTAAAGCAGAAGCCAAGGTGGACAGATCGTGAGGAATGATACCCGAGGTTGTTCTCTGGTCTCCACATTCATGTGCACATGCATGTGTGCCCACAAACACATTCAAAGGTAGGACAAGGGCCTAATGATGGGTCCTAATCTAATCTGACTAGTGCTCTTAAAATAAGAAATCAGAATGCAGAGAATCTACAGAGAAGAAATTATAGGAAGCCATGGGGAGGAGGAAAAGCCACCTGTCTCATCAACAACCTTGTTGATGCCTTGATCTAGGATGTCCAGACTCTAGATCTCCAAGAAAGCAAATAAAGCTATCCAATCCACGATACCTAGGGCAGAATTGGGTAATGGAACATACTAGAGTGTTTAAACAGTATACCATGGGAAAAGTTAAGGAACCAAAATAAATCTAAATGTCTTTTCCCCTAACCACAATTTTTTATAGCTGCTGTGAATGGGCCGGATGAATGGATTTCCTCTTCTCCATAGGTAGCAGCATTGGGGTCTTTACTGCCCATGACCTGGATGAAGAAAACACTGCTAACAGCCTTTTGAAGTACAAAATTGCAGACCAAGCCCCCAAAGTGCCCTCAGATGGACTCTTCATTATTGAAGAATATCAGGGAAAGCTCCAGTTAGCTAAACAGTCCTTGAAGAAGCAAGATAATCCTCAATACAACCTAACAATAGAGGTGTCCGACAAAGGTTAGTACTATGCCTGCTGTCCTGAGTATACACAGTTGTTTTCCTTCTACTTATGATTTGTGAGGCTGCTCTAATGCCAAATACAGTTCTTGGCTTCCTCTGTGAAATATATATCACCCAGATGTGGGTGTTTTCACAAAAGCTGGAGGCGTAGAGCTCAGGCACTGTTGTGTTGTTCTGGGTCCTCTGAGAAGCAGGAGCCGAGAGGGTTCAGTATACGTCTCAAAGGGGAGGGCTTTGCGAAAATGAGAGGGAAACTGCAAAGCTAAAAAAATGTCAGACTGCAACACTAGCCTGACCCTGAGAGAGAAGAGAGGGGAAAGGAGGGTCCCTGGGAATGTCGAGACCACTGAGCAGCCCAAGGAGAGTTCTGTACCTTATCTCCAAGCATGGGCCTGCCTTGCCTTGCTCAATTGGCTGGGGGCAGCCTATAGGAAGCAAAGCCTTGGCGCAAACGCAGTTGTAGCACAGCAGTGCGACTATCGCCAATTATCAATCTGTGTGTCAGAGGTCCACCAGGCACATTCTTACAGTCACCACGATCACAAACAGGAAAACTAACTGTATTTCCCAATCTTTGCTTTTGGACACAAAGTACTTGTGTATGAACGTGGGGGACAAATGTGTCTTTGAGAAGATCTGAATTTTCTTGTCAGCTTCTAGTTGCCAATTTGACAGTATCAGGAGATGATTTCTCCTAGTACAGTGTCAAAGTGAGTGGTTCTTGGCCTCTGTTGGGTCGTAGAAGCCTTTAAGAATCTGGTAGAAATTTCCCATTCTCACACACCTCTTTAAAAAAATGTGCACAGACATAAATGTATACTGGCTTATTAATGGGGCACTCAGAGTCCAAGGAGGTTAAGAACCATTGTAGCGAACTAGTATTAAGTCTTAGATTGCCAAATAGTCTTGTAATTGTTTTCTGAGGGTTGCAGCCTCCATGAGTGTTGAGAAATGAGGCCACTGGTTATCCATGTTTCTCATTTCTCAGCCGTGGATGTTGATATCCTGGGAGGACTTGAGTTTGGCAGGCCTCAGTACAAAGTGCCTGCCTGTCAAGTTACTAAGTGACCTAGTAACTTGTTAACTAGGTAATACTGAGGATTTGATATTGTTTAGCACCCTGTCCGTGATGAAGTGGAAGTTTCACACTATTCCCCACTCGTGCTTTCTATAAATAGTTATTGAACATCTGCCTTGTTAGTATAATAGACAAGGTATTGGGGATGCACAGATGAATAAGACCCAAGGTCAGTCCTTAAGGGGGTGCTCCCTGGTAGAGAAGATGGATGCCTAAGTCAACAAATTATAAGAAGCACATATAAGGTAGCCCAGGAAAGAAGAACAGGTAAGGCTTTCTGGAAAATGTTACTGAGCCAAGTTTCAAAGAATAAACATGACTAGTTAAAATTATGTAGAACTTATCAAAGAGTGGGAATTCCATAAGCAATGACATCGGGCCTGAAGTAGTTTGACATAGTAGAAATCAGATATCAAATTATATATGTGCATGAGTACATCTAAAAAAAGATGGACCAGATTATGGAACATGTTTATAGATAAATGCATATATTGATGGAATTAAACATTCACTTGTACACTACAGAAAATTAGAGACTAGGATATAATGACCATTTTTACAGTGAATTAAAGGCTGAGGAAATAGTTCTTGTACTTGGAATCCCAGGGCTGCGTCAACATCAACAACAGACGCTTAAGGCTCACTGGCCAGCTAGTCAAGCTTGGCAAGTTCCAGGCCAGGGAGAAGCCCTGTGTCAACAAAGAAAAGGTAGATAGTACCTGAGGAACGAAACCTGGGGTCCTGGGGCCTCTAGATGCACGCTTACACCTGTACACATGCATCCGTGCAAACATGAATGCACACAAGCATACTCATTAAAAAAAAGAGAAATAAAAGAAGGGCCTGGTAAGTGGGAGACCACTACGGGCCAAAGAAGGATTTTCCTCAGGGCCTGGGTCACCAGATGTTCTTGGGAACAGCTCCAACTTCAGTCAATGTCTCCTTCATTGTAATGAAATTATTAAACTATGTTCAACATCGTGGGCTATGCACTGAGCGCATGCTCTGGAGTTGATTACCTGGGAATATCAATTAGGATGACAGCAAGAGATGAAGGCTTTCTTACAGGGGCAGCCAAGACAAGTTTAAAGGAGGTGATGGGCACAGTAAGGGAAGCCGACGGGAGCTGTGGCACAGAGTAGCTGGCATTTACCACCCTGAAACCCTAAAGGACTTCCTGAGACAGAAGGACCTGTGCTTGTAGTCAGGGAGGAGGGCCATGCCAGCCTCTTGCCCGCCCTCCAGTCTCTGGCTGATCCTCCTGTTGACAGAATCTAGCTGTTAGTGGGAGGGCGAGGATGATAAGGTTGATAAGGTCTGTATCTGGGCACAGAGCTGGGTAAAAGACAGGCAGGGGATGGAGAGGGCAAAGGGATTTGAACTCTGACCCTACTACCAGCTAGTTGTGGATCTCAGGACAGTTTCCTAACTTCTCTGTTTCCCAGCTTCTGTATTTTTAAAAAATAAGTGAGATTGATAACAGAACCTACATCATTAAATTATTATTATAATGAAATGTGAGATTCAGGGAAGGCCTGTAATACAGGGCCTTGGGACCCATAGATGACTACCATTTATATTAGGATGAAAACCTTGGTTCTGTTACTGGCCTCATTGTGTAGATAGCCCAGTGGAAGCACAGAGACACGCAGTGACATTCCGACATTCTCAAACCTCTGATATGTGGCAGAGCCAGAATTCAAATAGTGAGGCACCAGAGACCAATATTTGATGCTATAGTTCAAACGATGGGAAGCTCCCCTCCACCCATTGCAAAGAACACGCCGTTTGCTTCTTGTTCTGGCTCTCCTCCCCAACATCCCTGAATCCAACCTCCTCTAGATAGTCCTGTGAGTGGTCAGACTCACCCTCAAAGCCTTGGCCATTTCCCCAGAGTCCTATGAACTAGCTCTTATGGTTCCTTGAAGGAAGCAAATGATGCCATTTCCTCCCTTACTTGGGGGGAAAGAAGCAGGTGCCCTTGACCCTCCACACCATGTACGGCAAATGTATTCAGAGAAGGAAAGGGAGCCTGGGGGGTGGGGGTGTTGGCAGGATTTCCGGAAGGACCACCCTGCTTAGGACTTTGAATATTATTTAAGCTTCACCGGCAAGAAGAAGTAGTCTTCTCCAGAGGAAAGAAGCCAGTCTGCTCAGGAAAAGCTGTTCCTTAGGACCACAGGGGAAATGTCTCAGGTCTTTCTCTAGCTCCTCCCTCCTCTCTGTGAGCTGCTGCTGGTGAGGTGGGGAGGAGATGACCCTCCCTTCACATACATGTAATCGGGGCTGAGGCTGTCATCTCACTTGCCAATGTCTTCCTTATTAGTTTCTGATTTTAATGTGTGACTTACTGTGAAAATTTCTGTGATGTGACTTTGGTTTTCAGATTTCAAGACCCTCTGTTTTGTGCAAGTCAATGTTATTGATATCAATGATCAGATTCCCATCTTTGAAAAATCAGATGTGAGTAGATGCTACTATTTTGCTCTTTGTTTATTTTGTTCATGTTATTGGAATCCCAAATTAATAAAAACACAGAAGATGGTTAAGAAAAGTACCAGACATGGCATGTGGCCTTGGACAATGCATCAATAAAATCTAGACACCGTCTTTAGTGAGAGTCCTCAGAGATGGTGACACTCGCTGATACAGTATCTGGGAATGCTTGCTTATAAGCTTTTGCCAGCATCTACTCCAGGGTTTCTTAAAAGCTACAACCACACATCGAAAGGAGTTGAATGGCCACTTTTGATTTGTTATAGATTTTATGAACAGTAGACAGTAGATAGATTGCTACTAGAGTCTCCATCAAATATTTTGAATAAAAAAATTAGCATCTGAAATATTGGCAACTTTAACTCATTCTGTACAAACTGGGTAAAAATATAAAGGTGAGGAAAGAAAAAAAATCTCTGGCTTAAACTTAAGAAAAATGTTCTCTATACATTTGGAAGAATTAGATTTGGGCATTGAGCAGAAATATCAATGTAAAACATCAAGAAAAGGCAAATGACTCTTTTCTTGTCTTTGATACAGGCTTTGGACATGATGTGGTGTTATTGTTGTTCCCTTAAAGGGATGTCTCGGTTTATTTAGCTTGAAGGAGAAAGAAGTCCCTTTGACTAGATTGTTATGTTAGAAATCAGTTTTTGAGGCATCCCAGAGCCCTCAATGATGTCCATAAATCAAAATAGGGGCAAGGTTTTGACAAAGAAGGGAATTGATTTATGTCAGGGCTCAGAATGTAAGAAGCGTGACTGAACGTTATCTTGTCTAACAGCCACTGAGGTTAAGCAAGCATGAAATAAAGAACTCCTTTCTTTTCAGCTTCTACCATCTAGGGCATCTTATCCTTTTCCAATGTTGTTTTATCCAGTGTCTTCCTGATAAATGCAGTGATTTCCCTGTGTTTTATCCAGTGGTCATTAGACTGAGTGGAAGAATTTATAGGGGGATACCAAGGACTTAGAAATGCAAATCTAGCTAGGGTGAAAGCCAGCTTGCTTCTTTCACTACCATGGTCTTCGCTTGGACCACGGCCATCACCACCTTTGAGATCATGATGCTGGAAAAGTGGTTCTGGGTGCAGGCCTTGGAAGTGTGTTCTACACATGGGTTTGCATCTCAAGTCTTGGTCTGACACAATAGCCAGGCCATTCTGGGAGGTTTGACTATGCCAATCATTGGCTCTTCTGTCAAATGTCACTGGCAAGGTCTCCACTCTCTAGGGTTGCTCATTTTCCCTATGTAATATTTACCAGCCGTTCAGGGCCTTTACATGCATTATCTCTCTTAATGGCCACAGCAACCAGGAAGCAGGTTATGTTATTTCCATTAGCAGATTATCGAACCTACATTTAAAGAAATGAGATAACTATGTCACTCAAGGAACAAATGGGAAGTTAGATTCATGTCCAATTCTTTGTTCCAATGTTCAAGCTATTAAGCTCTTAGTTGACTTAGGAATTAGAATAATAAATGTAGAGTATATGTCACATCATATGTATTCAACACACCACAGCTATTCGTATCATTATTACTAAAATAATTACAGTTATTAAGCAATCTGGATATTGAAGTGGGAGTCTGTTATAGATTACTTCTAGAGTGTATGAGATGTTAAAGTCTTTAGTATGGATTTCAGTTCATGAGTACAAATGATGTTAAAAATCAACTGTGGCGGGCCTGGAGAGATGGCCTAGCAGTTAGGAGTGATGACCGCTCTTGCAGAGGACCCGGGTTCGGTCCCCAGCACCCACATGGCGGCTGAGAACCATTCGTAACTCCAATTCCAGGAGAACTGCAGTTCCAGGGGAATCTGACGCCTTCTTCCGACCTCTGCGGCATTGCATGGCACAGGTGCACAGACCTGCATGCAGACAGTACATTCATACACATAAAATAAATAAATAAATAAAATAAAAAAATCAACCATGGCATATTCATCAGGTAGAAAAACATGTTTGAAGATAATTAGTGCCAATTGTGACTTCTGTGTGTCCTGAACCTAGAGACATTTGTCCTTTGACAATTAAGCTCAGTGGCAATAGACATTCTGTTTCTTCCTCAGTATGGAAGCATGACTCTCCCTGAGAATGCAGCCATTGGATCTACCATCTTAACCATCCAAGCCACTGATAATGATGAGCCATTCACCGGAAGTTCTAAAATCCTGTACCGGATTATACAGGGAGATGACGAGGGCAGGCTGGAGGTTGACACAGATCCCCAAACCAATGCTGGCTATGTCAAGATTAAAAAGGTAAACAGCCCATTTAATGATTTTGTCTTTTGTGAATTAATTTACTTGTGATTGTATCAAGACCCGTAAGAAGAGGTGACATGGTCACAGTGACTTCTCAGGCAGGGTGAAAGATTCCCACCATAGTTTTTCATTCCTGCCCTCCCGCATAAAAGTGAGGGTGCTAGTTCTAGACTGTTACTTCTGGGCCAGGTAGCTCTTATAGCAACTAATATTGCCACATGGGATTCATAAAATACAAGATGAACATTTTTAAAATATAAGCATGCCTCATGAGACGTATATTAAAACTTTTTGTCTAAAATTTAAATAGGGAATCTATATACTATTTGCATTTCTGGCAACCACATGGAGGTAAGGGTGAGGATGGCATGCAGGGTTCACTCTGCCCTTTTCAGATGTGAGGGCTGGGGTAGATGAGTCCTGTGTCCCTGTAGCTGAAAACCTCTTATTCCACTGTGCCTGGCACAGATTCCTCTTGAGTCTGTGACTGGGGATTGTAGGGCTCCTTTCAGGGTTTGATAGACAAGTTTTCTCTTTCATCCCTGACCTACCCCCACTTTGTCACTAGAGTCCCTGGCTTGGGGTATGACTCTAGGGATTCCAGAAAGTCAGGCCTGTCCACTCACTCCAAAGAAAGCAAACAATGCAACGGTATAAACCAGGAATGGATTCTTACCATCAGAGCTTAGTCAGAAGACAAACGAGGTTGGGAATCAGCCCCTCTGAACTGGGGCACGGACATGAGCTTTAGGTTTACATAGAGGAAGAATTTGCTCAGGGGCCAGAGGCATGTACAAATAAGAGTGCTGGTTACAATGTGGTCATTGTCTCAGTTTTTGTCCTTCAACTAGCATAAAGAAGTCCTTGTCATTGATGGTGCCTGGGAGATGATTCTTGCTGCTTGGGGTAGCTGTCTGAAATGCCCAGCCTTTCCTGGATTCTGAGGCAGTTGTGACTGTAGGTTTAGGACAATGATTGGACAGTTTCAGATACCTGTGGGAAAAGTCTAGAACAGGATGTTGTAAAAGCCTCAGTTGCTCTTATCTTTGTGTGTGTGTGTGTGGCCAGTGCCTGTGGTGCTCAGAAGGGACAGATCCCCTGGAGATGGAGTTACAAGCAGTTGTGAGCCAATTCACCTGGACACTGGGGATGGAACTTGGGCCTTCTGCAAGGGCAGTGCAAGATCTAAACCACTGAGCACCTGTCCAGCCAGTTCTGACTGTTTTGAAGAAGCTCAAGCATCAACTGGAAAGCCACTGTGCACCTGTTTCCTCACCTCCTTGGTAACAATAGGAAATGTCCCCCATCCTCAGCCTTTCCACTTTATCTCTGCTTGTAGGTTAACTTGGAATCCCTGCCTTCACCTTCCAGGCAGTGCTGTGCCAAGGAGGAAATCTGCCAAGGATGGGTTTCCTGCTAATGTAACGGATGTGTTCTCAGTTTTTTTTTGACTTGGCTCTCTACGTGTTAAGTGCCATGAATGTCTGCACATATAGATTCAGCTGTGCTGATTCACATTTGCTAATTTAGTACCTTCTATTTCTATTTTTTCCCTTGGGAGATCTGGTCAGGTGGTGCTCCAGTGTGAAAGAGCGCTCAACGTCTTAATGACAGGCTGCCATTTGTCTCTTGTCCCTCCGTGCAGTAAGTGCTGAAGGGACAGTGACACATCTCCTGGTTGTTCTCCCTATTTTCCTTTGGACCACATCTCATGTAGCCCTTTCTAGAGTTCTCTCTCTCTCTCTCTCTCTCTCTCTCTCTCTCTCTCTCTCTCTCTCTAAAACACAAGCCTGATCTTCTCCATGAAGAATGTTGACTTGACGTCCAGTGTTCTCTGCCATCTGTCTCCTCCCAGCCTTGCGTGTTTGTTCTGTTCTATTCTGTTCTGTTCTGTTCTGGTACCACAGGCTTGTATTCACCTGTAGAGATGCTGCCTCATCTCCATGTCAGTGTACCTCTCGGGCCATAGTGATGAATGGAAAAGTTAGGCTTGCTTGGTGATGAGGATGTGCAGGCTCTTTGCCTGCATGTGCTTACAGAGTCTAGGAGAGTGCTTTGCTGTAGCCAGCTGGCACATTGGGTTCAAGTCCCATCTATTTTTGTCCTTTCGATGTGACTTTCTGGGGCTACTTCCTTCCTGCCGAGTCTTCTAGACTCTTATCTTAGTTGGACTCCATCATTGTTACCCTCTGAGAAGTGGAATGATTCTCAGAGCTTATGACCATGGAAGAGTCCTATCAGAGCACGTGTAGTGGTAACCAACACTTCATAGAGGGTCCCAGGCCTTGTAGACAGTAGGTGCTTATGTCTATGAACAACCTCTCCTTTCATGTCCCTATAGTTGAACAAGTATCAATGTGTCTTTTATTCTGTCTCAAGTGACCATTAAATACATGATTCTCACTTCCCCTTTTCCCACTGCAATCATGAATTAGGGAATGAGCTGCCAGATTGTGTTTGTGTGTGCCCTGGAGGCTGAGGATGGTCTCTAGAGTCTTCTTTCCATTGGAGCGCTCAAAGACAAAGCCTTTCATTCCTTTGTATTTCCTGATTGACTACCTAGGGTACTGTGTGCGAGGGGAAAGATGAAGCGTGTAATGAATATAGCACAGTTATTCCTCACACAGAGCTGATAGTGAGGGTTGAAAGTCAATAATGGCACAGCTTGAATCCTGGCTTGAGTGCTATCTGATTGCAGAGGATGTGGACTTTGTCTGTTTGGGGTTAGGCGATGAGATCAGGGGAACTGAGGAGGGGAAGGCATTGAGCAGCTTCGTGAGGATAAGAGTTGTTTTAGCTGTTAGGAGGGCAGGCTGAGCCAACGCCATCATGGGGCTGTCTTTGGATTCAGGAGTGCTATGCATCCCTGTGTAACTGATGAGAAGCTGGTGTAAGGTAGGGATAACTACTTACCAATATGACTTTGCTCCTCTAGAACTGGACACATGAATGAAGTCACGAGTGCTGCTTCCATAATTCATCATTCCCCATTGGCCTTTGAATGAATTCTCCCCCATTTTTGAAGATTTAGGTCCCTTTGAAAAGCCGATAAGAAAACATACACACAAACAAATGGAAAAACAATACTACATGACTTGGGCTGAGCAGATGGCCCTGTGGGTAAAGGTGGTTGTCCTCAAGCCCAATAGCCTGAGTTTGAGTCCCAGGACCCACATGGCAGAAGGAGAGAACTGACTCCTCCAAGTTGTCCCCTGACTCCTCCAAGTTGTCCCCTGACTTGAACACATGCAGCATGGTACACGTCCATCCACACACACCCACACACGAAATAAGAAATAACAGGGACATTTAAATCTGTATGCCCCCATCCTTAAAAGGTTAATGCCTATGCATGTATGCAATATTTAGATTTTAGTTCCCAGGGGTTGAGAGTCCTCTGGGACCCTTGAGTCCACTTATGGAGTCCTGGAGCAGGGCCTGGACACTATTTCCAGGCCCGTAGTAGCAGAAATTTTCTTCACATAGAATCATAGCTTTCTGATTTCTGCTTAGAGAGAGATCACAAGACCCCTGAAGCCAACTGTGAGATAGTCAAGTCCTTTCTGCACTGTCACATGCGGTGTTCTAATTTGTTTTCTGTTGCTGACCATGATGAATACCAAACTGGGGGAGGAAAGGGTTAACTTATTACACTTTCTAGTCCATCATCAAGGGAAGTTAGGCAGGAATCTAGAAGCAGGAACTGAAGCAGAGGTCTCAGGAAAATGCTGCCTACTCGACTGCAGCCCAGGCCTGCCTGCCTAGGGATGGCACTGCCCATAGTGGTCTGGGTCCTCCTACATCAGCCAGGAATCCTCACAAACACGCCCACAGACCAATCTAATCTGGGAGATTCTTCAGCTGAGGTTCCCTCTTTCTAAGTGGCTCTAATTTTATGTCAGGTTGATAAAAAATAACCAGCGGACACGTGCTTAACATACTTGAAAACTTCCAGACCTGAGAACTTACTGTTTTCCAAATGAATTCTTTCCATTTTCAGTAGCTCTGCTTGTTAAAGTCTTATCCATACAGAACCCAAATCAGCTTCTTGATTTCATTCCTGGTCCCGCCTGTCCCAGCAGAACAGGGGACACATCATTCATCTGGTATGGCCTTGGCTCACCTCCCTCACCCCTCAGGAGTTTAGAGTCTCTGATCTGCTGCTTGGGTCCTGACATCACTGGGAAGTTATATACCATGTGGACATCTCTGTTGCGTGAGCATGATCTGAGCTGTGGTCAGAGAACTGTCTGAAGAAGGTTGAGCTTCTGCTGAGTAGATGAGCAAAGAGTCAGGATTAAATGAGGAAGACTGTGCTGCAGTCCCTCTTCCAGAGAAGTCAGTGCACATGGAAATATTAAGCACTCTGATAAGTCTTCTAGGAATCTTTCTCTCTCTCTCCCTCTCTCTCTTTTAAAATGTGTATGAGTGTACTATCTGCATGTAGGTTGGTGCACCTGTGTCATGCAATGCCACAGAGGTCAGAAGAGGGCGTCAGAATTCCCCTGGAAATGGAGTTAAAGACAGTTCTTAGCCGCCATGTGGGTCCTCGGAATTGAACCTGGGTCCTCTGCAAAAGCATTCGGCGCTCTTAACTGCTGAGCCATCTCTCCAGCCCAGAATCTATTTTTCATAGCTCTACTGGACTGTATGAGTTTAAAGGTGTGTAAGAAATGACTACTTCAAGGGCGATAATCACTGTCAAATTAAATTTCCCTTTTTCTCCCCCTCTCCTCCTCCCCAAGCCTCTTGATTTTGAAACAGAACCAGTTTCCAGTATCGTGGTCCAAGCAGAAAACCCTGAGCCTCTGGTGTCTGGTGTCAAGTATAATGCCAGTTCTTTTGCCTCGTTCAAGCTGATTGTGACAGATGTGGATGAAGCGCCCGTATTTCCCCAACATATATTCCAAGCAAAAGTCAGTGAGGATGCAGCGGTAGGCACTAAAGTGGGCAACGTGACTGCCAGAGATCCAGAAGGTCTGGCCATAAGGTATGAACAGCACAGCAGGGTTGGGCAGGCCTAGATGTGCACTGGAAGGTCAGAGAAGAGGCCTTTGCTGTCTCTAGGGCTGGGCCCAGTGGACCAGCCAGTGATCTGAGGCAGGGTGTCTGTCCTTGGTAGGTGTCTCTGACACCTGGAAAGCAGTGTCAGAGCCCATTCTGTCCATCTCACCACCCCCACTCTCGTCCCTGACTACCCCCAACCAGGCAAGCCACAGCCGGGCCCTGGGCCTGAACTGTCAGAGTATGGGGAAAAGAGAACTGGGGTTCTAGAGAGAGAGGAGGCAAAACCCCAACTGAACAGGGCAGGGTAGCTTACAAGAAGGGATTGGCTGGATGAAAAGGGCTTAGGGTCCTCTACGCTCCAGAGAGCTGGCCTCACCCACCCCTCCTCCACGAGGGGCTAGGTGCTTAGCAGCATGTGTAAATATTTCCATCGTAGCCATTGTCAGTTGTTTTTGGTGCAATAACACCCACATGTATTTGCCTCGATAATATGCATTGATTGATTTATTCACTATATGTGTGTACATAGCTATCCACATCTGTACAATGAACTTATAGATCTTGTAGTTAGTTAATAGATAGGATTTTTAGATCTTTTACTTCTATTATAAAGCATTGTCCATACTATATATGACACAATAAATGTTTCGGCATGAGTTAGCAAGTGCATATAGTTACAAATGGCAATTCCCTAAGTTTCTGTACACATTTTTGGGAAGCCTTACCTCCAATTGAGCTGTCCTTTAGATACTTAGAGTCAGTTATGAGGACTTTACTAATTGTATTTCATGGAGTGTATTACTCTATTTTTGCTTTCTATAACAAAATATATGAGGCAGGATAACTATAAAGAAACACAGCTTATTTAGCTCACAGTTCTGGAAGTTTATAGGCTTAGTATCAGCAGTGGCCGAGTCTGGTGAAGGGCTTGCACGGCTGTGAGCACAGGGGCAGCAGCAGTAGCGAGGGGAAGGCATCACATTGCACGCAGGAAGTTGAGGACTGAGGTCTCATAGTCCCTGCCAGGGCCCGCCCTAATTAACCTAAGGACCATTCCCTCAGCGCCACCTCCTAAAGGTCCCACTCGCACTCCCTGGGGAGGTGAGGTTGGCAAGGGAGGCTGAGAAGGGGAATTTGAGAAGACAAACGAGAAAACTATCTGAGGAAGGAACTGTCAGTAAGCCCAAAGCTCGTGACAAGTTAAGAACCAACTTTATTGACTTCAAAGGTGTGGCTCCCTATAAACTTAAAGTGCCCACAAGCTCCCACCAGATCCAAACCCAAGCCATTGTCGAATACTATAGACCCAACTGCTGAGCTGAATCTGGAATCCTAGTGCTTCTGACTATGTCCAGTGTGGTCCAAGCCACATCCATCTCTGTTCTGACATGCACCCCCCTCCCACCCTGAGTCTGCTTCCTAAACTGCATTTAGCAAGAGCCGTTTAGAAAGTGAATAGTGTCACCTGACTCCTCTTCAGTATAAAGAATCTCTTATCATCCATACACAAACACGAATGCAATGCTTGACATATGTAATACAATATGCTAAAAATACACTGGAGAGATTAATTTAACTAAACATAGTTTAAATCATTCAGATTCTGGGACATGTAGGTTAACAGCATTTTTAAAATTGTAGACACTGAGCCGGGTGTGGTGGTGCATGCCTGTAATCTCAGCACTTGGGAGGCAGAGGCAGGATCTCTGTGAGTTCAAGGCCAGGTCTACATAGTGAGCTCGGGCCAACTGGGCCTAAAGGGAGACCCTGTCTCAAAAAGACAAAAAAAATTGTAGATACTGTTTTGAATGCATGTACACATGTATCTTTAACGCCTATTAACTTTATTGAGATGATATTTCTAGGCGTGGGAGTATTTTGCTTAAGAATACAGCCATCCTTATGGTTATAATATGTGCTATAAAGGGCTGAACTCATTGGTTTTCCTATACTATACTTGTTTCTCTTAAATCGATAAATTTAATCTCGATATCTACCAATGAGTTCCATTAGAAGCACGAATACAGCCAGGTCACCTGTCCACTCAACACCTCTTGGTGGCTGCCTGTGGTTTCCATGGTCTGGCCTTAGTATCAGTGGCCTTATCTTTCACATATACCATTTCTTATGTATATCCAGCACCACTGAAGTGTGCTCCCTCCATACCACAAGGCTGTTCTTGCCCATGTCAACATTTCCTTCAGAAAATTTCTCTTATTCCCATATAGCCTTTGGTCATGTCTCGTGCATTCAGTTGATGTTTAATTGGGATTCTTCGGACCACCAGTAGTCTGTATCACCACTGGCTGCTCAAATTTCCTTAGATGGGACCATGTGTTCAGAGGTTTGGGTAGAGGTTACTTCTATCTGAATTCTTTGATTGCCAGGAAACTAGAACTTTTCTTCCAGAACCTGCCACTATACCTTATATAGTAAAACAAACACAGAACCACATTAATAGAAACACGCCTTTCTTTTAAAAAAAAATTAATGGAAGTTTTACAATTTTCATATAATTCTTTCATATATATGTGTATATATATATATATATATTTCATCTTTTTTGAGACAGGGTCTCCCTGTAGCCCCAGCTATCCTGGAACTCACTGCGTAGACCAGGCTGGCCTTGAACTCACAGAGATCCACCTGCCTCTGTCTCCCAAGTGCTAGGATTAAAGATGTGCGCCACCATGCCAGGCTCTCCAGTATATATTTTTATTGAACTTTTGTGGATTTCATACAAGTACATCTTAATCATATTTAGCCTCCTCCCCTATCTATACCCCACCTCATAGCCTGCCCACCGGATTTCATGCATTTACTCATATTATGTTAATGCCCATCGAGACATGTGTTGTGTACCCAGATGTCTGTCCGTTGGTGTGAGTTCACTTACTAGAGCTTGGTCAGTGTGTCTAACATCATTCCCTTAAAGAAGACCAACTCCACCCATTCAGGGAGTGTATACATGCATACTGTAGAGCAATATAAAATTAAAGGAAACAACAACAAAAATGACTTGTTCAAAGAACTGACCAAAACAGTAAACTGCCCTAAACAGTAAACTTCTGCATTGAAACATTTTTAAAAAGACTGAGAAAAAGATGCAAGACATGTATGGCAGAATGCACAAGCTCTGGAGGGGTGGGGGCTTGGAAGGGGGAAGGGGACTAAATTTTATTAAGAAATGCTGAATGAAATGTACAAAAGTTCAACGAAACAAAACAAACAAACTAAAAAAGACATAATGGAAAAAAGCCAAAAAAAAAAAAAAAGAAAAAGACCAACTCTCCCTCACCCAGAAGTGATCAGCTGATGGTTATTCCTTGGATAAGGTTGGAGATTCTTACCCATTTCCCCAGTTCTATGCTGGGTTTTTGATGGATTGATTTGAATTGCTCTTGTGCTTGCTGTCACCATTGCTTTGGGTTGTTGGTGAGGGTAGTTGAAGAGATAACACAGACTATTGCCACAGCTCTTGATTGCCTCTCAGAACTTGAAGGTAAGAGCCTATTGCTGAAGACAGGAGATACTTTGGATACAGAACTTGGAGCAATAGAGCTGGAACTGACCTGGAAGCCTCTTCCCCAAAGACTAGCCCTCATAGTTCTAGAAAGTACGATGACAAGCTGCTAAGGGTGAAAAATCAGTCAATGGTCCAACCCCAGCTGTAAAACCTAATAACCACATCAACTGGCATGGCAAACTATCTCTATCAGTGCAATAGTGGCACCTTTATCTTGGGGGTAATTTATAGCTATCTAATTGGACTTAAAGCATTTCTTTTGAAGATAGATGTGTAAATGAGTGTTGATCCTGTAAATATGCTCTATATTATCCTACATATTTATATATTCCAATATATATCAAACGATAATGTTGGTTAATCATGTATTTATGTACAAACTATCTTCTGTTGTCATGCAAAGTAACACAGGCATTCTTCTGCTCTTCTCTTTATGAAGTTATTCACTCAGAGGCGATAAGAGAGGTTGGCTTAAAATCGACTCCATCACTGGCGACATCTTTAGCGTGGCTCCTCTGGACAGGGAAACTGAGAGACTGTATCGGGTACAAGTGGTAGCAACTGAAGTAGGTGAGCAAAACCAAACCACACCAGGGATAACCAGGCCGAACATCAACAGAAGTGAGAGGGCGGATGAGAACGTGGCGAGGTTAACTCAGCAAGCTCATAAGCCACAATGAAAAGAGGTGGGGCAGAGTGGGCTTGAGCCTTTCTGGTACTGTTAGAGAACACCTGTCCCAGTCTTGGTGGCTGCTTTGAGATAGGTTTTCTCTGAGGCAGGTGGAGTATCAGGTATGTGGCCCAGACATCTGGCATATTGCTGGCTCTGGTTTTCTGCAGAGGCTAGAGCCTCTTCTCAGAAAGTTCCAGAGTCCCTGGCTGACCTCCTTCATTCCTTCATACAAAGAGTTTGTGGGTTTTTCCAGAACAGGAGGCCACTGGCCTATAGAGTCTTAAACTTCAGTTCTTTGGGGTCATCCTTCAGTAGACAGGAGATAGTTTATACAATGTTGTCCACTTCCACATCCATCACAACCTCCTATAAGCTTGTTCACTAGCAACCCTGGGAGTCCATCCTTGGACATTGTGATTCAGTAGGCATCTGTGCTTGAATGAAGTAGGATGGACTCTTGAAAGAGAGGGGTATCATATAGATACCCCCAGGATGTCTGTTTAATTCAGTTGGGATATAAGTTGCCCACTGGCTCCAAAAATGAAATTCCAGGAAATTTTTCAGATTAAAGTAAAAATAAACTCACAGGATTCGTATGCTGAGGAGGGTACGGCTGGTAATTAAAACACCGAGTTTCTTTAAATGGAATTTTCCATCTCACAGTAGGAATTCTGTTGATCTTATGCTGATTGAGTACTCTAATTAGTTATTTATATATCTGCTTGGTTTATAAAAATGAGAATGGAACAAATTACCAAGAAACAAATACAATTTTTAGACTAATAAAATAATAAACTTAAAAAATGTGAATCCCAGAGAGAGGAATCATAAAAATGGCCCCTGAGTGGGAAAAAATAAAGAAAACCACAGCAGTCAGAATGTAGAGCTGCCCGCTATCTTTGGAAGGGATGTGTGAGGAGACGGGCTTGTTGAGGTGGGTCAGAGACCTCTGCTTCTGTTGCTTGCTATGCATTCCACTATCAGGTTGTATATGTTCAGCTCCTGATTTATGAGCCTCCAGTTAAATCCTCTGGTGGTTTTTGGCTAAGCCTTGATGCCCCGTGCCCTCCCCTTCCTCCCATGGGGATCAACACTTCACGTTTGCATGTGTCCGGTACATAAGGGCTTCTCGCTTCTCACGTTGTCTAGTAGAAGTTTCATAGATCAAGACCGTGATCCAAAATCCTGTTCCGTTTTCAGTTGTTGTCATGAAATAATAATGTAAACAGACAAAGCAACTTCAGGAATACCAGTGGACTGTTCCTTGGTTTAAGAACAGTTGGGGGGGCTGGAGAGATAGCCTAGCGGTTAAGAGCACCGACTGCTCTTACAGAGCACCCGGGTTCGATCCCCAGCACCCACATGGCGGCTAAAAACCATCTGTAACTCCAATTCCAGGAGAACTCCAGTTCCAGGGGAATCCGAGACCCTCTTCTGACCTCTGCGGCACTGCACGACACGGGTGCACAAACCTACATGCAGACAGTACATTCATACACATTCAAAAATAAATAAAATTTAAAAAAAATTTAAAAAAAAGAACAGTTGGGGATGTAGAAGATGACAGAAGAAAAGCAAGAAAACAAGGCTTACTGGAATGAGATCAGGAGGCAGAAAACAGGGCTTATGGGAACTGAAGCAGACTCAGAAACTGCAAAAGCAATATCAGTGGGAGAACAGGCTGTGTTTACACCAAGCTGCCATCCCACACTGCATGGGGCCTGTGATCGCTCACTCCTCAGCCAGCACTATGAGGCCGCTTCTGTTAGTCACCATATTTTCTGCACAAGGAAACCAAAGCCCTGGGAAATTAAGTTGCCCAAGTGCACACCACTGCTAGTTGGTCACACTGTGGAAGCAAGAGTTTTAGTACTACAGTATGACAAGTGACATCATGCATGTGCTGTGGTGTGTGTAGGGGTCTGTGGAGAACAGGGGATAATTTGTGAGAATCAGTTTTCCCTTCTGCATATGGGTTTTTAAGCTTGGTGGCAAGGGCCTTTTCCTGCTCAAGTCCTGTCTTGCTGGCCCCATAGATGTTTTAACTAGTAATAAAATCAAGGTTGCAATTCTAAAAGCTTTTCCACTTTCTACTGCCCTTGTTGACCTGACTTCTTGAATATTATTATTATTATTTTTTAATTTATTTATTTCTGTATGTGTATGAATGTACTGTCTGCATGCAGGTCTGTGCACCCGTGTCGTGCAATGCCGCAGAGGTCAGAAGAGGGTCTCGGATTCCCCTGGAACTGGAGTTTTCCTGGAATTGGAGTTACAGACGGTTCTTAGCTGCCATGTGGGTGCTGGGGATCGAACCCGGGTCTTCTGCAAGAGTGTCGGTGCTCTTAACCACTAGGCTGTCTCTCCAGCCCCTTGAATATTATTTTTTTAAAGAGAAAAATGCTTTCTTATGCAGGACAGTGAGCATGCTTGACTCCACGTTCTAATATTTCAATTCCTTAGGTGGGTCTTCCTTGAGCTCCGTGGAAGATTTCCAGCTGGCCCTTATGGATGTGAATGACAACCCCCCACGCCTAGTCAAGGACTATACAGGCTTGTTCTTCTGCCATCCTCTCAGTGCCCCTGGAAGTCTTGTATTTGGGGCTACTGACGACGATCTGCCATCATTTCGGGGGCCTCAGTTTACATTTGCCCTTGGGAGTGGAAGCTTACAAAATGACTGGGAAGTTTCCAAAATTAATGGTGAGTTGTCAAATGCACATGGAGAATATCACTGACGAATGATTTTGTCTTGGTGGATTTTCACAACTCAGCACTCTAGGAAAGAAGTTCATGCTTTGGAAGCACACAGGGAAAGTCATCAAAAGGGACAAATCCCCAGGATTTGGAGGGAGGGAACTTTGATTCCACACAGCATCCTGGTTAATGTTCATGGAGAGCTGAACAACTTGAACAATAGTTGTAAACTTTCGCTGAAGCTGAGAAACAGAGTTTATGATAATACTCAACATTATGAAAATTGACATACAATAAGTTACATTTATTCAGTCTACACAACTTTATAAGAGTAGACATATACATCATGGCAGTCATCAGCACAATTGTGTTAACATTTTAGCACTCTCAAGCTTTTTCATACCTTGTTGCATTGTCTACTTACCATCCCCTCTCCTCAGGCAACCACTGATCTGCTTTGTGTCACTACAGATTTGTCTTTATTTTTTAAATTTTACCAAAATAGACTAATACAGTATGTACACCTTTTTGGTCTGGCTTCTTCCACTCAGCATAAATGTATTGAGATGCATTAGCACCAGGACTTCATCTTTTTTTTTTTTTTTCAAATTTATAACTGGGAACAATACCAAATCAGACACTTCACAGATATATAGATGGCAGATAGTCACATGAAAAGATGAAAAACTATAGCCTAAGATGGTGGCACACACCTCCAATCCCAGCACTTGGCAGAAGCAGGCAGATCTCTGAGTTGGAGGCCAGCCTGGTCTATGTAGGGAATTCCAGGCCAGTTGCAGCTGCAAGGAGACCTAATGATATAGAACTACTGGAATGGCTAAAATTAAGCAGTATAGCAAAAGTGGGGGGGGAGTGCTGAACACCTGAAACTCTTGTGCTTTGGTGAAAATGTAAAACATTAAAAACAGTTTGGGAAATGGTGTGACCTTTCCTTAAAACATTAAACCTTAAGCTGCCATATAATTCAGTCATTCTAGCCTTGGTATTTAACCAGAAAATGTGAAATGATTCCTAAAAATGCTTGTACACAAGTGTGCACAGCAGCTTTAAGCATAACAGAAGTGAAAACAACTTAATGAAAACCAGCAAGTGAAGGGGTATTGTTATATTAGCAGACACCAGAATACTGCTCTGTAATTAAAGATGAAGTCCTTGTGCAGGGGGGGGTGGTGCACGCCTTTCATCCCAGCACTCAGGAGGCAGAGGCAGATGGATCTCTGTGAATCCAAGGCCAACCTGGTCTACAGAGTGAGCTCCAGGACAGCTGGGACTAAAGGGAGACCCTGTCTCAAAAAGACAAAAAAAAATTATTTTCAGGCCAGACACAGTAGCATATATCTTTAATCCTAGCACTCAGGAGGCAGAGGCAGGTGAATCTCTGTGAGATTAAGGCCAGCCTGGTCTGTGTAGTGAGTTCCAGGCCATTTGTTGAGATTGTGACTGGGTTCTGTCAGATCTATATAGGAGTTTGAGGAGTCTTCAATTCATGAACATGACACATATCTCCATTTACTGAGGTCTTTAACTTTTTTCAGCAACATGTCTTAACTTTCAACATGCAGTTCTTGCAAAAAAAAAAAATTCCCTGAACCAGTTCGATGATTTTTTAGTGGTGTTTTAACATTTCTAAATATCTCCAGATGTAGAAATTTAACTAATGATTTTTGGATCCATATTACAACTTGTTGACCTCATATACTAATTTTCGTAGTTCAGATATGGTAGTTTCTAATCATCTGAT
Organism: Rhizomys pruinosus; assembly: GCA_009823505.1. Classification (NCBI taxonomy): domain Eukaryota; kingdom Metazoa; phylum Chordata; class Mammalia; order Rodentia; family Spalacidae; genus Rhizomys; species Rhizomys pruinosus. Next base: position 107,384 of record VZQC01012855.1, on the reverse strand, counting down.
GGTCCTTTAGTCACGCGTGGCCACAATCCACATGATATCCTTCCCTCCTAGAACCAGGCCTGGCAGTCCCACAGGACTGGGAGCTTCAAGGCTGTCTCCTGCCTGCAGGTCGACAGTCTCTAGGCTTAGCTCTGGCAAGGAGAGGGGAGGGGACCATGAGAAAGTTACCTGATGGAATAGAAAGACAAAGAAAGACAGACACAGACTCAAAGTCTGGAAGATAAAACTCTCTCTCATTTATTCATGCCAGCAGTGTGTTTATATACCAAAAGTTACTGTGCTCTGGGCAAGGAAGTGGGGGGCAGGTGAAAGGGAGGGCAAGCCACTTTGGCTCTTACCAGGGGGCTGCAGAGCTCCTGTTTGTGCAACTGGTAAACTAGAGGTGCGACATTCTGCTCAAGGGGAGGGGCCATCTGGTTCTGGAACTTTGCAGAGATAGGCGAGGCAAGAAAACACTGCAATAGTGCTGTTGGCTAGGACGAGTTCAATGTTAATGAGTTGGTACATGTTAAATAAGGTAGCTTTTCATAGAACCATGCAGGAAACAAGCTTACATATTTATCAGTTGATTAAAATGTTGTGATTGAACATCATAGAAATTTAAACCTTGTATTTCCCTAAGGAGCAAAGGTTTGGTATCTACTCATTCAGTGTTTGGAACAAATTTGTAGAACTACTGGAAATAATGAGAACTGATATGATCTAGTTCCATTTGTACCAAGAAATCATGAATTGAAAACTTAAAGGATGTTCAAGCCTACCTTTTCTATGGCAAAATACATGTGGAAGAATAGAAGTTAGATTACTCAAAGTATCACCGTTATCAGACTATTTTCCAGTCTACCTTAGCATATATTATGCAAAGTGAGTTTTACTCCTGAGTGAAGGGATCTGAAGTTTATTTTCATTTCATTCATTTTCTTCCTCCTCTGACAGGCACACATGCAACACTCTCCACCAAACACACAAAGTTTGAGGAGAGAATTTATGAAGTTCCAGTCGTCATCAGTGATGGGAGTCGGCCACCCTTGGAAAGAACTGTCTCCCTATCAGGTAGGCACTCTGCAGGCAGCACAGGGAAGTATCAGTTACCATGTGCAGTTTAAGGGAACTTTGCCTTTAATATGGGATTCTGCAAGAATTGATTTGAAAACTTACCCTCAGACACTGTTCTGCTTTTCAGTTACTTTCTGCACCTGTGTGGAAGGAAGCTGTTTCCGGCCAGCAGGCAGACAGGTTGGGATACCCACAGTGGGCGCAGCAGTTGGTATACTCCTGACCACCCTTCTGGTTATTGGTGAGTATGATTTTTCAGAGCCAAAGATCCTGTCCCTAGCCTCAGAAATGTGAGCTCATCTCATCATCTTACTCATCTCATCATTTTACTTATCTCACATCTTACTTTTGGCATTGGTCTGGGGGTTGCTGAACTTGGTCACTAGCCAAGGATACAGATTACCAGTTACTCACATCAGATCATCCTGGTTGGGAGATAGAGGACTGCCTGCTGCTTCAGACACATAGTAAGGCAGCATGTCACAGAGCAGAGCTGTTTGCTTCCCAGCCAGGTACAAATGGCAGAGTACGAGGATCTAGGGTCTCACTGTGCCCTTTGAGGGTGTGCCTTTAATGACAGGAAGACCTCTCATTAGCCCTCTTAAAGTTCATACCCACTAACATCAAGTTGGGGAACCAAACCTTTATCACATGGGCTTTGGGGGAACATTCACGATTTAATTGACAGCATGAAATGCTGTCTTGTGACCCCACTTACCAAGCTTTCATTAAGGAGAGAGAAAGTCAGTTATGGCTTGCTGCATGTCTGCCAGTGATGGGTAGGATGTGCACGATCCTTTACTTACAGAAGTCATGGGCTCTGTTGGAATAGTAGGAGCTGACCCTGTGGTAAAGACGCTGTGGCATGCAGAATGCTGAAGATTCCCTTTGAATATCTTCATGGCTCTGGAGCTTGGTTCTTTATGACCCAGAGTGACCCCACTGCCTTGACTCTCTGCTCACCTAGAAAGTGGCTCTTTCTTGTCACTTTTTTTTTTTTTGGCATGGATGGTTAGTGCCTGAGATCACAATGATGGTCTTTCAGTTGTCGTTATGGCAGCTAATTAGAAAGATACTTTATTAATCCATGTGTACCTGACTGAAGGGCTTAGCACACTTCACACTTTCTCCTTAAATAATTTTTGCCCCCTCCTTTTTAAAAATTTTATGTGTATGAGCATATTGTCTGCATGTATGTAAATGCACTTATGTCATGCAATGCCTGCAGAGGTCAGAAGAGGCTTTCAGATTTCCCTTGAACTGGTGGGTGGTTGTTAGTTGCCGCGTTGGTGCTGGCAATTGAATATGGGTTCTTTGTAAGACACCCAGTGCTCTTAACCTCTGAGCAATCTCTCCAGCCCCCCTTTCTTTAAAGTATTTTTGGTTAGTGACTTTATATCTGGATTTTGTTCCCATGATACAAGCTGTCACAGTTGACTGATACATGAGTCTAAGAGGGATCACTTTTCCTTATAGCCTTCAGTGCAAACTCCTTGTGACACAGGAGGGCCATCGTGACCTGGATGCTACTCACCCTGGTGTGCGTGGTGACCAGTGAGTCTCCTTGAGAATCACTGCCACACACATTTCATACCAACAGAGCTGACTCTGCTCCTCTCTCCCTACATAGAAAGCCAGGGACTTTTTTTGTATCCTAGGTTGGCCTTGAACTCGGATAGGCTTATTTAGAGTTAGCTTTTTGAGATTCATTTACTAAATTCCCTTTTGCCTCTGTGCCTTTTTTTCTCATTCACTTTGAAAGGACTGAGTTCACACACCAAATTGTGGTTTTCACATGCACGTGGAATCCCACACACCTTCTCTGAGTTAAAGAATGGACAGAGTTGATGCTATATATAGTACAAGACTAGGACCTTGTGGTTCCCACACTTATCTTTTTTTTTTTATTTTTTTATTTTTTGGTCTTTTTGAGACAGGGTCTCCCTGTAGCCCCAGCTGTCCTGGAACTCACTCTGTAGACCAGGCTGGCCTTGAATTCACAAAGATCCACCTGCCTCTGCCTCCCAAGTGCTAGGATTAAAGGCGTGCACCACCACACCCAGCCCAGCGCTTATCTTTTTAAATGGGGGTTGGAGTGTGACAAGTTTGTTAGGCATCTTCTGAGCACCCAGTTTTTTCTGCCTTGGTGCACCTATAAGCACACTGATAAGTAATTTCCTTAAAGTAACTTCCCTTTAGTAGGGAAGTTACAGGTTCACTAATGTGAACTCCCTCTGAGTTCACATTAGTGAACCTGTAAGAATTCAGAGATAGGAGAACCTAGGAAGCAGAGCCAGTCTCCTCAAGGTCCCTCCTCAGTACTGGTCTGAGACCCATGAAAGGTTTCAAGGATGTGTACCCGACTGATGCCCCTCTACTGAGCCATGTGCAATGCCCTGCTGTGAAGTTAAAGACAATACATTTACCTTTTAATTAAATATAATTTTTAAGCACAAAACAATGTATATTTAGTGGGTGCAGTAAAAGTAGACTCTGGGAGGTAAGAAGGTGTGAGGAGCTCTCTGGGTCTCATGGGCCCGTTTTCTTGGTGGGGGGGAGGACTCGAATCAGTCTCTTAGTATATTCAAAGTTCAGAGCTCTTCCAGAGGCTTTTCATCCAGAGGACTTACAATGTTGGCTCGCCTGTTTCTTGGTAGAGACTCAGCCAGCCACCAGATTAATTATAACTTGAGGCTGAATGTAAACATAACAAGAGGTGTGCTCACTTACCTGAACAAAGCCAGCGTTCGGAGTCCCTTATCTACTAGGACAATGAAACTTTGTTAAATCACAAAATGAAGGCACACAAGTCACCTTCCCTATCAAGACAATATCAGTGATTGTGAGAGTCCCTTTGAAGATTTTGACTCCATGTTTCCTTTGTTTTAGGTATAACTTTAGCAGTTGTATTCATCCGCATGAGGAATGATAAAGGCAAAGATAATGTTGAAAATGCTCAAACCTCGGAAGTTAGACCTCTGAGAAGCTGAATTTGAAAACGAATGGCTGTGCTTATGTGTCAAACTTTTTAATCTCATGATTTTCCTTTTCAGTCAAAATGTGAACTAGAATCTTTGATAGCTAGTCCCTCTTGTTCTGTAATATTTTGCCAGTTAGCTATTTCATGTGCTATAGGCCGTGGAGAGTCTGTCTCCCATGACACTTCCCCTTCTGTGAAAGCCTTAGTTACTTAACCCAAACTTTCTCCTGTGGTGAACCACAAGCTGATTCAACATCCTGTACATTTTTTTTTTTTTTTTTTTGGCTTCAAAGGGATTTATCAGTTGTCTACCACGCAACTTCCTAGATTCCATTTGTACTTTTTCTGAGTCTTTCCTGTTCTACCTTCATTTTTCGTTTTTCTATTACACTGAATTTAGACCATGTCAGGCAAAAGAACAAAGTCAAGTCCTGGGGAGTAAACATAAGAGAGCAACCGTGTGTGCCAGCTCGGCAGTGGCACAGACCTGGGAAGGTAACACAGTTGCTGTCTTTCCAGAAAGATCTACTTCATAAGCCTGGGCTCAGGAACGTATGAGCTGCCTGGGCTACTCACTACCTACCATGCTTACATACATGCTGCGCATGTTTTATTTGTATATTAAGGTTTTGTTATGTATTTATCATGTGGAAGAAAACAGGAAGCATGAAAGTGGTGATGGAATCAAAAATAAATGTTGGTTTTGGTTGTTTTGTCTCCCTATATCTTTGCATGTTGTTTCATTTGGGGGAGGTGGGGTGGTCAGAAAAGAATGGTTCTCTATTGTCCATCAAAATTGCCTGCCACACGAAGACTTGTGAGTCCAAAAGGAAGGGTCCACAAACTTTAAAATTCCTGCCCCCCTCAACTTCTGGGCACATTTAGCCCTAACCAGCTCCACCCAGCCTTCCTCCAGATGGTCACAGACTGTGACCTGGGACTCCGGCATGGCAGGGAGAATAAGGCCGGGATAGCCATTCCTCCACCAAGAGATCCTTCAAGCAAGAGCAGCCTGGGTCCGACTGCCACTACGGTACATTGGAAGCTGTGAGCCCAAGAGGAAGCTGGGAAGAAAGAAGCTGCAGGGGTTCCCTGGACCCCTTGCCTAGGCCAGAGCTGAACAACTGGCAGTAATGTTCCTCTTCCCACATGCCGTCAAACATGACCCTCCGTGCATGTGCTTGGAAAAATGGTTATTTAATATCCTTGACAATGTTTAAAACGGAATAGTTTTATAATACAATTACTTCCTATTTTATTGATTTTTCCATGTTTGGATTTTCACATACCAGCATGGTGTAAGCTCCATTTAACATTTCCAAACGACTTCCTGAGGATCTGCTAAGTGTCAGTCATCTGCAAGCCTCAGGAGATCGGCTCCTGATGTGGGGGCTAATCCCAGCTGGGAAGGGCTTGCTCTGGAATTGGTATAGTAACAAGGATGGCTGAAGCACAAGTCTTTTTTTTTTTTTTAATTACATTTTTTTTTTATTGATGCTTTGTGCAATTAATACATCACTTCCAAGTCAGTTCAGGCATATCGCCCCGTCCTTCCCCCCCACCCCCACCCCAACCATACATTGTTTTCTCTGCCATGACTGTCCCCCTGCTATATCTCTCTCAGTTCTTTTCTTTTTTCCATTTTTAGCTATACGTGATAATCCATGATCAAGCCATCCTTTATGTAAACCAATTTGCAGGTGTTGTGCCCACAACACCCACAGCCACACCGCCAGCAGTGGTGGGGGTGGTGGGGTGCATGTTCAATCAGGTTATCAAATGAGGTCCAGACTACATTGCTGGTAGTTTTCACCCTTCACCCCATTCGCAAGCCCTTACATTCTACCATGCCACCCTCTCCGCGCTTGTTCCCTAGGCTTAGAAGGGGGCACAGGTAGGATGAGAAGCCAGAAAACAGGTCCACTCTCTGGAGCTGTTCCCTGTCTTGGATTCTGGTCAATACTGGCGTTTCCTTTCATGGGCTGACAGTCGTCCAGGAATAATCCTTTCCATCCTACCAATGAACCACAAGCAATTATGATATGATACGGTACTTAGGCAGCATTAATAGTTATGGTAGGTTACTTGTTTAGACACATATGTTTAGAGAGATGTTGATCCACGAACGACATTTTTTTCCTGTTAAATATGACGGGTCTTCACTGTGGCTTATGGATGCGTCGTACAACCTTCTAGAGGATGTAAGCTTGTGGCTATCAGCCATGGGGTATTTCTCCTGCAGGGAGAGAGCCAATAGCCAATTAATTTGGATATACAGGCATTTATGGCTGCCTCCGCTGCAATTTACTTCGCAGGCTTGAGGTGTAGCTCCGGTGCCGAACGGTGGAGTCTTGCTTTGACTCAAGGAGACCCGTCTTTGCTTTATTGGTTAGTGGCCCTTGGTAACACACTCTGGTCATATCCAGAGAGGCCTACTTACAACTTCAATGTGTGGTCTCAATATTTTTTCCCATGTTAACATCAGGGTTCCGTCACAGGGCAGCCGGCAGCTTATATCCCCTCTCTTATTGCAGGTCGATCCCAGTTTAGAGGCAAGGAGCCTTTACCTTTTGTGGGTGGCCTTGGATCCTGCCAACTCGCCTGGTGGAATAATCATTACTGAGGTCAGAGCGCCTGTATTGAATAGTTTGCTTAAGCGTCATAGGTTTTTAAAGTCTTTAGTGTTATATTTGGTTCTGAACAGAGAGTAATCCTTTTCACAGTTCTATGTCTATTAGTCAATTAAAGAAGGCAGTTTTACCAGTTTTATAAGAGATTACCTCTATAATAGTTGTCTCCAATTTACAGTTGGAGAGCAACCTCATCATCGTCATATTTCTCCTTGTTCTGGGGGGGAGGCAAGAAAGTTGAAGCACAAGTCTTACTGAAGCTTCCATCTGTTAGCTGTGTGAGTCCCAGCCTGGGAGAGCTGGCTGAGAGGACATTGGGGCAGGAAAGTCACAGGAAGAAGGCAGGTGTCGTGGCCAGGGCTCATCTGACCCAGGAGAGCATTTTCATTTTTTCCATTGCAACTGTTGGGCTAATGTGGGAGTCTAGAATCCAAAGGCTCCATTTGGAAGAGGAGGAGAAGGAGGAGGTGGAGGAGGAGGAGGAGTGTGTGGGGGTAATAAAAATAGAGTGTGTGTTTATCCTGCATTTTTAGTTATGCTTTTGAATTAAGCATGAGACTACAAAGAGACAGTGTATTTTTGGTAGCAGAAACCAAAACTGGCCTCTTTGGCATCTGACCAATTTCTGGGGAGGTGGAAGACCTCTGCGGGGACCCAGTCAGAGACCATCATGGCCTTGATTCATGGAACACAAAGACTCATGGAACCGGTCTTGGAGTGGCCAGGTTAGCTGCAGGGAGGAATAGGAAGGCACTGGGTGAGGCTCTCTGCTCTATAATGGGATCTTTGATGGGTGTCTGGATCCTACAAGAGGGGAGGGGGAATTTGCTGTAAGAAGTAGAAGTATAGGCTGGAGAGATGGCCTAGCTGTTAAGAGCGCCGACTGCTCTTGCAGAGGACCCGGGTTCAATCCCCAGCACCCACATGGCGGCTGAGAACCATCTTTAACTCCAGTTCCAGGGGAATGTGACACCCTCTTCTGACCTCCGCAGCATTGCACGACACGGGTGCACAGACCTGCATGCAGATAGTACATTCATACACATAAAAAAATAGAAATAAAATAAAAAGAGAAGAAGTACTTGGTACTCACTTAAGTACTGGCCCAGTCTGTCTTGAACACTGGCCCTTGAGGTAAAGTCTCTATAAAGTTTACATCTGTTCTTCACGCTGTCACACCCTCTCGGGAAACTTCTCTTTTAGCAGGACCACCCTTACTTAGACAAGAAACCGGAAATTGTTATTTGTACCCAGGAAGGTATCAGCATGTTCTATGAAGTCCTCTAGGTCGGTTTGGATGTTCCAGAAGCAGAGGCCATGAGTGAATCAACACGAACATATTGAGGAAAGGCCTGTGAGGGGTAAAGAGATCTTTAGGAATTGGCGGTAAGAGACAAAAATGGAAATTGGTAGCTCTTACAGGACAGAAGAGAGGAGGACGGAGCAGAGGCAGTCTGTCCCACGGCTCTGACAAAGTCCAGTGATGGCGAGTCCAGCTGCAGACATGGTCTGGTACGGACCACTGTTGGGGAGAAAACACTCAGCTTCAGGACTCCCTGTGCTTGGTCACTGCTGGGAGCCTGACACCGTGATCCCAGAGCTGTTACATCAGCAGGCCTCTAGCCAGCCGGCTCCCATAGCGGGGCTTCATGACCGATACTATGACGACTGCAGTTGCCAGCAATATCTAAGAATTCATTGAATGCTTGCCACATGCCAAACACTGTGATAAGGGTTTTTGTGCGTTACCCCATTTAATGCTTGTGGAAACCAAGAAAGTTCTTTGCTTAGAGCCACTTTATAGGTGAGGAATTTGTAGCCTAGGAGTTAACTGATCTCCCTAAAGTACACCGCTTAGGGCCTGAATAAGGATCTCAGGCACTGCACTCTCAGATTTCAGGTGGGAAGTACGTTGATGGCCCACCTTTCGGAGGCAGATAGTGGTCAGTCCTGATCATCCAAGTCAAGGCAGTGTTGTCCACTCAACCCTCCATTTCCTCAGGGAAGCCCAAATGAAGGCCAGACATAGCCAACACGTGTCTGAATGTGGATCTTGGAGAGTCTTGACTTATCTGGTGTCACACTGGGGATGGGTGATGGGCTGGGAGGTTCTGCAAGTGTCAGCACATGGTGGGACTCTGAGTCACTGCACTATCCAGTGTTTGCTGACAGTTCACCTCGAGCAAAGGTCTGCGCTGGGTGCAAGAGGATTACTGAAGGAAGTCTTGGCTGAGCACCAAGTGTTGGGTGAAGTCTCGTGCCGAGTCCCTCTGCCAGTCTGCCTGCTCTGCCCCTTCTCTCCTTCCTCTCCCATGCTCCTGCCTGCTCCGTGTTGCTCACCAGTCTTCAGTCTCTCTGGTCCTCTGCTACTTCCTTGAGGAGTTATGCTCTTTCCATTTCCCTTCTTCCAGTGTGCCTTTGCCTGGGAACTTCTCCTACCTTCGGACCCTGGTGCTGTTGATTTTTTTCTGTTTTAGGTCTTGGTGTACTCTTCTGAGACATCTTCCCGTCATTTTCAAACATAGCACTTTGTTAATTTATTTCCTATGACATTTCCTAATGTGTAATTATGTTTCATACTAGTTTCTATCTTTGAGGAGGGAGTCTAGCTGACCGTCGCCTCCCAGCAGGGACTATGGTGCCTGTTAAATTGGAGGAACTGTATTTTGAATGAATAAGTAACTGAGTTTGGAATCTGATTACAGGGCCAGGGAAATGAACATGGCTCAGTCTGTAAAGTATTTGTCTCACAAGCACGAGGACCTGAGTTTGATCCACAGAACTCAGGGTGAGGACAGTGGGTTCCTGAGGCTTGCTGATCAACCAGCTTAGCCTAATTTGTGAGCTCAGGCTACTGATAGACTCTGTCTCCTAAATACAAGGTGGATGGTGCCTGAGGAACAACATCTGAAGTCCTCTGACTTCCACATATGCGTACACACATATACTTGTGTTCCGTGCACATGCACACACACAAACGTGTACACAAAGAATATGATTACAGAGCCAAACTGTACACCTGACATACAAAATAATGGAGTTCTGAACCATTCAAAGAACTGCTGTGTGCTGAAGCTGTCAAGATGTCTTATACCTGCGAGATGCAGACAGAGGCAGATTCTAGATTTAGGGACGTTGAGGGAAGAAAAGCCGTCAGGAGGAGGGGACAGAGGTGGCTTCCCGTTCCATGTAGGTTTGCGGCTCCTTCACATTCAGCATCTGGAGCCACGCTGGCTTCCCTGGTCACCTGGGTCCCTCCTTTCCTTTACTGGAAACAGGGTTAAGACCATTAAGGCCTGTTGTTTGGCCCCTCCCCAGGAAAGTCTGAGGACTCTCCTGGGGGAGCTCTGGTACTGAAAATGACCTGACATGTGGCTCTTGGCACAGGGAGAATGTTCTGGAAATATGATTAAGGATGGTTTCCCTTGTCTTTATATGAAATATGAAGAAATTTCCAGTGTCCAGAAATCCTCTCAGATGGCTGTAATTTGATGGACACAGACCTCACCAATTATAGTCTGTCTTATCAGTTATTCCCTTAAAAAAACCACGTACACAGCCTGGCGTGGTGGCGCACGCCTTTAATCCCAGCACTTGGAAGGCAGAGGCAGACGGATCTCTGTGAGTTCAAGGCCAGCCTGGTCTACATAGCAAGTTCCAGGACAGCTGGGACTAAAGAGAGACCCTGTCTCACACACACACTCACATACTTCTAACCCTTTGGATTTCTATATCACATATATTTCTATATCTCACATTTTAAGGTAAGTAAAGTCAAGATTTTTTATCTCTACATGTTCTGGTTGGCATCCAATAGGCAGTCATTGTCCTTGGTCATCTGGACAGATGCCTCTATAGAGATCAAGTCTTTATGGTGCCATTTGCTCACATGCTCGCCTCTGCTGCCTCATTGCATCAAGCACACACATTTCACTAACATGATTACTTTTCAGTGGACTCATTATAAGAATCTTTATTAAGACAGCTGGTTGGTAAATGCTGAATGAAGTTGAAGAATTCTAAGACATTATAGACGTTCAGTTATTTCCACTTTTCTTGAATGGAGCAGGTGGTTTCTATTCACTTGAGTCTGAAGTTGTTTTCTATTAAGCATTTGCTACAGTCTGTATCTGGAGTGTCCCCAATGGCCTTTGTGTTGAGGACTTGGTCTAGCCTTGGCACTACTGGGGGGGGGTGATAGAACCATCAAGAAGTAGGGCCTGGTGGAAAGAAATTAAGTCACTGGGTGTGTTCCCTTGAAAGAGATATTAGGACCACGTCTTCTCCTCCTACCTCTCCAATTTTCTGGTCACCATGACGTAAACAGCGTTGTTCCACTGTGCACTTCCTGTCTTAGGCCCCAAAACAGATGAAATCTGGACAAAAGATTGAAACCTCAGAAAAAAATAAGTCTAAATAAACTGTCTTCCTTTAAAGCTAATTTTCTCACTTATTTTGTCCCAGTGATGGAAAACTGATTAAAACACTATCTAACCCAAAATGTGTCATCTTTGTCAAAGACTCCTACTAAAGAGTTTGAACTGATTTATGTTTTAGTTTGAGCATCTTCTCTTTATGATGGAAAAAGAGAAAAAAAAAAAGAATGAACTCAAAATAACTTTCCACTGTGATAGAACGGCAATTATTCAAGAGTAATAACAAAATCCCAACTCTTTTTAGCTATTCCAGAGTTGGAAGGGAATATTAATTAATTGTTGTATTTTGGCCAAGATCAACAGCATTCCACAAAGCTTGGAGTGAAATCATTTAGGTATGTGTTTTCTGGAATTCTGCCCTGAATGGTTTTCTCTTTGACTTATGTCCAGCTGCTTAGTACAGCTTAACATTACTAACACTCATAAGTTCATAGTTTTTTTTTTTTTTGTTAAATCATGTTTAGAATACAAAGGAAGCATGGAAAAATGCTCAGGCTGCATAAAAAAAAAAGAAAAGAAACCAAGCATTTGTAGGGAGCAAGTAAGCACTAGTGTGTGTGAGGGGTCATGCCTGCTGTCCCCTCAGTGATTGGCATGGTACCCTCCTCTCCCTCCCCCAGCCAGCCACAGAGCATCTGCAGATTTACATTGTATTTACTCAACCCGCAAATGACCATTCATTACTCTGTTATCCCTAAGACGCAATCACAACGATTTTCACGTTTACAGCTCCTTTGCCATTTATCTAACAGCTCTATCAAGTCTTCAGACTTTTGGATGTGCTGGGCTTCTGGATTCAAGGATTCTTACTCCAAATGATTAGTGGGTGTTCACTGCGATGTTTGCCCCTCTTGGCCCGCTCTTATCTCTGGTATTTTACCACAATCAGAACCTCATTCTAAAACCAACTGGAAAGCATCGTAAGGAAATAAAAGCTATGAACAGCTGTCTCTGTGAGGCCAGAGTGTGGGGCAGAAAGACTTGGTAAAGGCCACCCAGCAGCTGGGAACAGTCAGGAGAGTGCTGAAGAATTCATAAACCATGTTAAGAGCCTTGGTGCCCTGGAAAAAGCTCCAAAATGTTCCAATCGTTAAACTGGTTGCCTTAAATCACTTTCAGATGAGCAAATTCAGGACAAACATTACTAGTTTTTTTAAATTCAATCATATGTTCCAAAAGAAAAATTAAAAACAAAAAGCTGAATAATATGTTCTTACTGCACCTGCTTATGGAGCAGCCTCAGATTCAGCACAAGCAATGTGGATGTCTCCATCCAGCACCTATTCCCTTGGATGCCCCACTATGAATATACATAAACCTCAGAGCACTGATTCCAAGGAATTTGAATCTTTAAATGGTTCTGCCAACTACTAAAGTGGTTCATTTCAGGGTATCTAATAGATGTTAGATGATCAGTAAATACCCTTTTAAATAAGTGAATACATGAATAAGTAATGTTTGATGAAGAGACTAATGTGAAAACATACTTTGAAAGCTCTGAAAGTTTGTCAAGCAAGAATGCAATCAATCCACCAGAAAGAAGAGAAACAGTGACTAAACAAGTAAAACAAAAACTTGCAGAGTCTGGAACTGACAAGAATTTGAAAAGGAACAAGTGGTTGATCAGTTGAATGGGGCAAGAGGCCCTGAGAACAGACGAGGCATCAAGCCAACTTAACACAATTGTAATTTGAGTAGTACTAGTTTCAACTAGCATGCGAGATTAATAGGCAGACTCTGAGATCGTCCCCGACTCCTGACGTTCATGCTCTACCATGTGTGGGCTGGACTCAGGGATGGGAGTCTAGGGAATGGAATGTAGACGTGGTGAACTGGCGTTTCTGATACTAGTAAATTGAAAATGTGGCATCTGTCTTGGGCTAACCCCTCTTTCTCTTGGGCTATCTCTCATTTGCTTGTTCTGGGGGGAGACTGCTGTCATATGTGAGCTAGCCAATGGAGAGGCTTACATGGCAAAGTGAAAGAAAGAAGGAAAGAAGGAAAGAAGAAAGAAGAAAGAAACAAAGAAAAGAAGGAAGGAAGGAAGAAAGGAAGGAAGAAAGGAAAGAAAGGAAGGAAGAAAGAAAGAAAGAAAGAAAGGAAGGAAGGAAGAGAAGAAGAAAGAAAGAAACTAAACAACCAACCAATTCCCATTTCGGGGCAAGAGCCAGTGAAGATCTGACGCCTGCCAATAGCCATGTGAGTCCAAGCACACACATCCTTGCTGTTACTGGGATGTTGGGAAAAAGTACTACGAGATGAGGATGCCTTCCTTTAGCTCATTACTTACGTTACTCAGGTTAACACTGCACATTGTAGCCCTTCCCTCGCCTAATAGCAATGAAGAATGGTCATGTAGACTTAAAGGGTGATGCAGCAGACACTGTTGCCCAAGTGACTGGCTGAGAAGATGGATCTCACAGTCTCACTTTATTCTTTTGTCTACTATTCATGATTCTAAAGCCCATTTAAAAACCTCCAATCTAGAGCTGGCCATTATGGTATACCTCTAGTCCCAGTACTTGTAAAGACAGGAAGACCAGGAATCGAAGGCCACCTTGGCTATGTGAGATCCTGTTTCATAAATAAAATAAAAAATTAAAATAAAACTATGATGAAGGAAAAATTCTAATAAATTCCAATCTAATTTGACTACAGAGACAGAACAGATGACAAATAGTCAAAGTCAAATAGTTTTTAGAAAATTAGTCAAATTTAGTTTTTAGAAAATGGGATTTGCTTTGAATTTACTTTCTCTTTTAAAAAACTGAGAAGCTGGGCATGGTGGCACACACCTTTGATTCCAGCACTCGGGAGACAGAGGCAGGCAAATGGATCTCTGTGAGTTCAAGGCCAGCCTGGTCTACATAGTGAGCTCCAGGACAGCTGGGGCTGCAGGGAGACCCTGTCTCAAAAAGATCAAAAAAGAAAAAAAAAAAAAGATAACTGAGGAAGAACACTTTAAGATTGGCTTAACACGGCCATTTCAATGCAGTTATTTTTATTTTAGCAGTATTTTAATACAACTCTTTTTTAGTCTTTTTGAGATAGGCTGTGCCTGTAGCCCCTGGCTGGCCTGGAACTCACTACCTAGACCAGGTTGCCATCAATCTTCCAGAGATCTGCCTGCCTCTACCTTTTGAGTGCTGGGATTAAAGGCCTGCACCATCATGCCAGACTAGTACAGCTCTTTTGATCCCAGTGTTCTTGAGGCTTTATTAAAATAAAAATTCATATTCATACATTTATTTCTTGTAGTGCTAAAGATTGAACCAGAATGTCATAATGCTAGGCGAATTCTCTACCACCGAACCACATGTCCAGCCTAATTTTCTGAAATTAATAGATATTATAAATTCATCTAAACCCTCCCCATATCCATGTATTCTATTGAATACCACACTGACATTTGAGGACTGTCAGTTATGAGACTAAAAAAAATCAAAGGCAGAAAAACACATCTGGCACAGTGGGACAAAGAAACACACTTGGCATCAGAAGCCATACTGACAGAAGAAAATGATTTTAAAAACTATTTGATAAACTAGGCCTTTAATCTCAGCACTCCAGAGGCAGAGGCAGATGGATCTCAGGAGGCCAGCCTGATCTACATAGTGAGTTCTAGGCCACTGTGACTACATGGAGACCATGTCTCAAAAAGCCAAAAAGATTTTTAATTTTATTTTATGTGTATGAATGTTTTGCCTGTATGTATGTGTTCTAGTTAGCTTTTCTATTGCTGTTACAGAACACTCTGACCAATATCAACTTGGGAAGGAAATGGTTTGTTTGTTTGTTTTATATTTCTCAGGTCACAGTTCATCACTGAAGGAACCCAAGATGGGAAGTCAGGGCAGGAACCTGGAGGCAGGAGCTGAAGCACAGGCCATGGAGGAAACTGCTTACTGGCTTGGTCTCCTGGCCCATTCTCAGCCTGCTCCCTTATACAGTACAGAACAATCTGCCCAGGGCTGGCACCACACATAATGGGCAGGGGTAGGCATTCTTTTGGCAGCACCTAAAGAGAGTCAGCAAGCAGCCTCTAAGCCTCGACCCCTGCTGATGTCCTGCCAGACCCGCTCTGGCACTGCCTGTGATCCCTTGGGGCAAGGCTTTGATCTGGAACAAATGGCCTGGGGTCCTGATTGTCCCAACCACCTCTCCCAACCCCCAATTCTGTGTGCTCCACCCCCCGACAAGGATTTGTATAAAAAGCCTTGAGTTACAACATTAAAACTGAGTCTTTCGTCCCAGACTCCATTTCCTTTTCTCTCTGGGTACTTCTCACCATTCCCTCCCCCTCCCTCCTAGAGCTCAAGCTAGGAATGTCAGCCTGCTGGCTGGCCGAGGACAATTCAAGACTTGCAGTTTCCCAGAACTGCGAGCCCTAGTCCGGGGAGGAAGAACATCTTGTGGATTGCAGCACATGCATGTTTAAAAGACCACCAGACGTATATTTCAGACAACAGGCAGGGCCCTTCCACATCACTCAATAATCAAGAAAATGACTAAAAGACATGGCCATAGGCTAGCACAATGGAGGAACTTCCCCAGTGGGGGCTCCCTCTTCCCAGGTCTGTCAAGTTGACAAATAAAGCTATCCAGCACAATTGACCCCCTGTCAACTTGACACATAAACACACCTTTCCATTTCTTGTCCCCAATATACGATGTTAACATTAATATTACAACATAAGACAGTACAACCTTAAAATTGCCACAGTCTTTAAAAAATTCAAACACTTCAAATGTTCAAAGTCTTTATTAAAAGTCCTTTAATCCTAGCACTCAGGAGGCAGAGGCAGGCAGATCTTTGTGAGTTCAAGGCCAGCCTGGTCTACAGAGTGAGTTCCAGGACAGCTGGAGCTATAGGGAGACCCTGTCTTGAAAAGACCAAAAAACAAAGTCTTTTAACTGAGGAGAGATAAATAATGCCTAGTTAATGTGAAAAACCCAAGGGAATCATATTAGTCTAATGATGTAATTACAAAGTACACATACACTTTCTCTACCTGAGTCCATGTGCATAACTGAAGGCTACATAACAAGAAACAGTGCTAGACAGGAGAAATCTTCCTTTGAATTATTGACTAGGGTAGTTGAAGAAACTCCCCAAATTATACAGACTATTGCCACAACCTTTGATTGCCTCCCAGAGCTTAAAGGAAAGACTCTATTGCTAAAGACAGGACATACTTCAGATACTGGGTTTGGAGCAATGGAACTGGGACGGACCTGGAAGCCACATCCGCCGGTCTTGCTCTCATTGCCTTGGAGAGCAGTACACCAGCTGCTGAGGGAGAACAGCAATCCATGGTCCAACACCAGCCTTAAGACCAAAGAGCCACATCAATGTCTGGCACAGCAAACAACATTGGTGCAGTAGTGGCACTTTTATCTTGGGGGCAATCAATGGCTGACTAACTGGTCTTAAATCCCACTCAATGGAGGAAAATCATGTGTGGCATTGTAAACATAGCCAAATGCACATGGATGAAGAGGTCATAGATCTTCGAGAAATTTCCAAGGCTGTCACATCCCTAGACTAATGTAACTTCTTACTAAGCACAAAATATGCATCCTTATAGTTACAGACAAATATCCCAGACATCACTCATCAAAAAAACTTCTTTTCGGGGCTGGAGAGATAGCCTAGTGGTTACAAGCACCGACTGCTCTTTCAGAGGACCTGGGTTCAATCCCCAGCACCCACATGGTGGCTGAGAACCATCTGTAACTCCAATTCCAGGAGATCTCCAGTTCCAGGGGAATCCGACACCCTCTTCTGACCTCCGTGGCATTGCACGACATGGGTGCACAAACCTACATGCAGACAGTACATTCATACACATAAATAAATAAATAAATAAATAAATAAATAAATAAATAAATAAAATAAAAACTTCTTTTGGACCAGATGAAGACTATTACAGAGTAACACGAGTGGTCACGCACAGACATTGTCTGTGAATTGCCCAAGCCTAAGCCGTACATCTGTAATACAACCTCTGTACCTAAGGCTCACAAAACATAGAAAAAGGGGCCAAGAGGACACTAATGAATCTTTTAACCCTCACTAAAGAAGCATCCCCTTGCCACAGAGGGCAAGGAACTCTAAAGGTCATAAACGGTCAAACCATGGAGATTAGGAGTCTATGAAGTGTGGGTCCATGGACAGGTCTCCTGTATTAAGCTCCACTCACCCAGCGCTCAGGGATCATTGTAGAAGAGGGGGTGGAAAGACGATAAGAGCCGAGGAGGTGATGGGTGACCATATAGAAATAGAATCCTACGGCTCCTGGGACCCGGCTCAACCTACAGCAGTGGTATCAGCACGCACAACCATGCAAACTCAAGCAGGGAAAACCCCAGCATGGAACCAGGGAAGTGGGCAGCAGAACCCAATCTTAGCTGAAGAAATATTGGCAGCTGATTACTGTTGGGCGAGGAAGAACTGGCCTTCTTTAAGCAAGGGACTCTGGATAGGCTGACTAGCTCAGTGGATGAACTTACACTGAGGAATGGCCGGGGATACTAATTTGGCACAATAGGGCTTAACACAAATGACAGAATGTATGAATTCCAGTGGGGGCTGTGGGAAGGGGCCAGGGAGAAGGGGACATAAAGGTGATTAAGGTTGAGATTTCATGTATGAAATACACAAAAATTCAATAATTAAAAAAAAAAGTCTCCTTGCACTCCTATAAAATCTAAAACTAGTACTGTCTTACTTCAAGGAGGAGGAATCGGGCACACCCAAGCAAAACCTCAGTCCAGCAGAGTTGCTCAAGGCTGACATGAACTCACTCATGGCCATGCTCAAAGCTGACATGAACTAACTCTTGGCCATCTGGGTTCCACAGGGCTTTGGCAGCTCCACTTCTCTGGCTCTTCTTGCCATTCACAGCACACACTGCTTGTCTTGCAGGCCCATGTGAACTTCATTCCACACCTGCTGCTGCTCTTGGTGGTCATCCCTTGGTCCTGGCATCTCCAAAAATCTGGGGTCTCCACTGAAACTGAGGCTGCACCTTCACCAATGGGCTCTTCTGACTTCTCCAGGTACAACGCCTCAGATTCTCTCCATGACCCCTGCAATCCTGGAGTCTTCACTGCAACCGAGGCTGCATTTCCACCAGTGGACTTTCCTGGCCTCTCATGGTGCCAAGTCTCAGCTGTGCTCTATGACCCCTTTCAACAGCAGAACCATGCAGAAGATGCTTATGTATCACTAAATCCTGCTTCCATCTTGAGATAGAGGCTCAGGCAACCTCTGGACCACAGCTTCTGTGTGCTGACCCTGAGAAAATACTTCCCAGAAGATTTTGCTAGAGTGATGCTGGTCTCTTGTTACTTACAGCTAATTTTTCAGCCCTAGCTAACCAGCATCAATTATCCCAGTAAAACAAAGGTTGCACTTCAGTGGCTTCTTAATCACAGCTGATTCTCCACCCTCGGCCAACTAGAAAGCAGATTCTCAGTTCAAAAAAATCACGCAAACAGCCATGATAGGTCTCCACTTCCCTTTGAAACTTCACAAGCCAGGCCTCCATCATCTGCATTTCTTTTCTTTTTTTCCCCTTATTTTATATTGAGTTTTTGTGCATTTCATACAATATTTTTTAATCAAGTTTATGCCCTCCCCCCATTCATGCCCCACCCCCTACTCATGCATTCTGCCTTACATGTTAAGTCCTGTCTTATATCTTTTTCTCAAGTCTTTTTTTTTTTTTTTAACTTTTTTGATGCAGAAGTTTACTGTTTGGATAAGCTCTCTGAGCAAGTCTTTTTGTTGCTGTTGTTCCCTTTAAATTATTTTTTTCCTCCAAAAAGTTCTGGGACCACCAGCTTCATCTTAGAATCTTGAGTGCTGGGATCATTAGTTCCATCTCAGCTTCTTGAGTGCTGGGGTCACCAGCTCCATCTTAGAATCTTGAGTTCTGGGATCATAGGTTTCATCTCAGCCTGCATTTCTTTTCATCGTAACTGAAGACCACCACAGCAACAGTTCACTAAGCTCTGAGGAGTCAATGGCTTTTCCAGTCCAAAGCTCCAAAACCTTCTGCAATTTCCCCCAAAACAAGTGGGATCGGGTCTGCCACAGCAATAGCCCACTCTCCGGTACCAATTTATGCTCTAGTTTGCTTTTCTGTTGCTGTTATAAAACATTCTGACCAATAAAAACTTGGGGAGGATATGGTTTATTTGGCTTACATCTCCTAGGTCACAGTTCATCACTGAGGTAACCCAAGGTAGAAAGTCAGGGCAGGAATCTGGAGGGATGAGCTGAAGCACAGGCCGTGGAGGAATGCTGCTTATTGGCTTGCTCCCATGGCCCATGCTCAGCCTGCCTCCTCCTCCTCCTCCTCCTCCTCCTCCTCCTCCTTCTTCTTCTTCTTCTTCTTCTTCTTCTTCTTCTTCTTCTTCTTCTTCTTCTTCTTTTTCTTCTTCTTCTTCTTTGTCTTTTTGAGACACGGTCTCCCTTTAGTCCCAGCTGGCCTGGAGCTCACTTTGTAGACCAGGCTGGCCTTGAACTCACAGAGATCTGCCTGTCTCTGCCTCCAAGGTGCTGGGATTAAAGGCATGTGACACCACACCCAGCATGCTTTCTTATATAATACAGAACAAACTGCTCAGGGGTGGCACCACCCACAGTAGGCAAGGCCCTCCCACATTACTCAACAATCAAGAAAATGGCTAACAGACATGGCCATAGGCCAGTTCAATGGAGAAAATTCTCCAGTGGAGGCTCCCTCTTCCCAGATTTGTGAAGTTGAAAAGTAAAGCTATCCAGCACAGTGTGTAAGTGTGCCATACGTATGCAGTGCCTGAAGAAGCCAGAAGAGTGTTGGCTCCCATGGAACTGGAGTTACTGATTGTTATTAGCCACCATGTGGGTGCTGGGAACCAAACCCAGGTCCTCTGGAAGAGCAGTCAATGTTCTTAATTGCTGAGCCATCTCTCCAGCCTGGAATGATCTTCTTCTTTTTTTTTTTAATTCTTTATTTATTTTTCTCTATGTATATGAGTGTACTGTCTGCATGCAGGTCTGTGCACCTGTGTCGTGCAATGCCGCGGAAGTCAGAAGAGGGTGTCGGATTACCCTGGAACTGGAGTTCTCCTGGAATTGGAGTTTAAGATGGCTCTCAGCCGCCATGTGGGTGCTGGGGATTGAACCCGGGTCCTCTGCAAGAGCAGTCAGCGCTCTTAACCGCTAGGCCATCTCTCCAGCCCGATCTTCTTTTTGATGTTGAAATAAAGCATATAAATCTAGAATTACATGTTCATAGTGGGGGGGAAAAGAAAAAAAATTCAAAATTGAAGCTAGAGCTTTTTCAGACACACAAAAGATAATACCAATAATACAATATTGTGTTTTACATGCACACATATGTGATGGTATTCATTCGTCAACTGGACTAGATTAAGTGATGCCCACATGGCTGGTCAAAGCATTATATCTGAAAGTGTCTCTAAAGATATTTACAGGAAAGATTAGTATTTAAATCTGTTGACTTAGAATATTGCCCTCCCAGCATGGTTGGGCACCATCTAAGGGCCTGAATATAATTTAGAGGGGGAGAGTGAGTAAACCTCCAAGTTCTGCTTGAGCTGAGCAGTTCTTCTTCTCTTGCCGTCAGAAATAATAATGCTCCTGGTTTGGGGGTATTTGGCTTGAATTAGGACTTCTGCCAGTGTCTCCCTTGGATTTCTAAACTTCTGATTTGGAAGAACACCACCAGCTTTTCAGGACAAGCAGCCTGCAGGCAGCAAGTCACATATTCACATATTCCTGTGAACCACTGCTCATAACAAATCTCTTTCAATAAATTGATACAAGTCTTATTGGTCTGTCTCTCTTCAGAATCATTGAACAATATGACAAAGGAATAACAAATACCTGGGACGGTGCATATATACATAAATACTAGAGACTTTCCATTTTTTTCTTTGAAACATAATTGGCTATTTGAAAGAAAATATTGTATTTTGGATTCACAATGTGTAACAATAAAACATGACGAAGTAACACAAGAGAATACCAGGGGATAGAAGTGTATTAGTAGTAGGATCTGACCTTACACACAAAATGGTACAATATTATTTGAAGGCATGCTGTAAGTTGGCGGCTCATGCTCCAAAGCTCAGTGCATAGTAGCTGCTGCTGTGTTGTAGTGCAGTGTGTTACTCACATGTTTATAGGAATGCTGGTATGAGCAAAGCTACTGCACTGGTAATGTATAAAAGCACAGCAATGTGCCGGGTGTGGTGGCACACGCCTTTAATCCTAGCACTTGGGAGGCAGAGGCAGGCGGATCTTTGTGAGTTCAAAGCCAGCCTGGTCTACAGAGTGAGTTCCAGGATAGCTGGGGCTACAGGGAGACCCTGTCTCAAAAAGACCAAAAAAAAAAAAAAAAAAAAAAAAAAAAAAAAAAAAAAAAAAAAGCACAGCAATGCAATTATGTGCAATACATAGTATTGATACAAATGACTATGTTCCTGTTTAGCATGCACTGTACCTATTATCATTACAGTGTATTCCTATTTCTTATAAAAACACAGTATGTTATATTATGCCAACACATACACACACACACACACACACACACACACACACACACACACACACATCTTATATTTACTGTGTTTCTTCCATAACTGTCAGTAAGGTTTTTCAATCCCTGAGATCTATGGACATACATTAAATTTAAGCATAAGCCATAAAATAATTTCTAAAATGTGCATTCTCTTTAAGATGCATAATGGGTTAAGACACGGAATCAATGTCTGAGAGGTTTCCAAGCTTCCTATTTGAGCTGTAAAAGAAATTTCTTTATTAGAGTCTCCTATACAAATGGGAAATGAGTAAGTTGTGGAAAAGTGTGCTTGCTCGTTTTATCTAAGAATGCCAGTAGAAGATTCATAATATACATCTTTTAAAAAGGAGAGAGAACATACATATTTTCAAAGTAAAAATGATTGTTGTTGTCATCTATTTTAGTGCTGCTCCATTTTAGACAATGTCATGCCAAAAATAAAATATGATTTTTTATGTGTTATTTATACACAATTTAAAATATTTGGTAATCTGTTTTTTTAAAAAAAGAATTTATTTTCACCTCTGTGTGCTATATTTTTTTTTCTTTGAGGCAGGGTCTCCCTTTTAGTACTGTCCTGGAGCTTGCTCTGTGGACCAGGCTGGCCTTGAACTCACAGAGATCCACCCACCTCTACCTCCCGAGTGCTGGGATTAAAGGTGCGTGCCACCATACCCGGGTTGTGTGCTATCTTTTCAACTTATACTTAAGACTTTTGGTTTTGTTGGGGAAGGAAAGGCAAGAAATTCTTTGAACTCTTTTAAGACATCTTAGTAGCTACCAGATGTAATAACCAACAATGAGACTAGTGGGTTTTTAAGACTTCTGGTAGATGTTTTAGTGAAAGTCAAGTATATTTTTATGTAATTTGTAAAGTCTTCTCAAGGATGAGTATATATAACACAGTTAAGAAAACTTTAATCCTACAATAGTTCAAATGAAAATAGCATATCATATCATATCACTTAAAGATATTTCATATTCATATTTTTAAAAAGATTTTTGCTTATTGTTAAATCTGTGAAGTACATTTCATTAAACTCTTAAACATGTTTCAATTTTTAATTTTAAAGAATCCCACATACATATTCTTAAAATTATAGAGAGGATAATCTTATTGTAAAATTCTAGTTTTTAATATTTTTATTTTATATGTATGCATGTATTGCCTGCATATGTGTAAATGCACCTGTGTTGTGCAATGCCTGCAGAGGACATAAAAAGACAGAAGAACCCCTGGAACCGGCATTATGGACATTTGTTAGCTGCCATTGTGGGTGCTGGGATTTGAACCTGGGTCTTTTGCAAGAACAACCAGTGTGCTTTTAACCACTGAGCCATCTCTCCAGCCCCAAAATTCCAGTTTTTAAGAGACTTCTTTTTATTGCAGTCAATGAATGTTTTGAATTTTGATTCTGACCATACATATAAAAATTACTCCTATAATTATTGATTTTGGTTCTGCATAAGAAATGGGTATCAGTTTGGTCAAATGTCTCTTTAAGTTAATATTAAGAAGTTTTCTCAGAATTCTATAATTATGTAAATATTTGAGTATGTTGTTATACAACCATGACATAAATAATCCCTGACTTCTGTGGGTATTGCTTTATGGAGTATTTATTTTTTCATGCTATTTATATGTGCTGCCAATAGCACTATATAATTTACAATGGAAGAGTGCCTTCTTACAATCCATGGTTTCTGTTTTAAAGTAAAAAAAATTTTTTTATAATTGTAGCTTATGACATTTAAGTTTTATATAAAGTTTTATTAGAGATGGGAAAATGTCTATATTTCTATATCTGGAGAGCCTTTCTTCCTGGGGTAGCTTGTGTGCTTGATGTATTAACATATTAGTGACTTCAATGTCCCTTTAGCCTCTTCCCACAAAAGTGGAAGCTTGCTGTGATATAAGTTACTTTCTTTTGTATTGTCACAATCAGTTACAGTTGTACACATAGATGAAAATCTTTTTCACCAAAAAAAAAAAAAATCAACTGAATGGTATTTTTATTTTTTAATTTAGCTTTTTACTGGGTTGCGAATGTGGTAGCGTAAGGCCCTGAGTTCAATCCCCAGCACCACAAAAAAGATTAAAAAATACTAGTGTATACTAATTGTTCAAAATAATGTGTTTCATTTTGACATGTTCATATGTGCATACAGTGTACTTTGATCTCTCCCACTCCTTCGGCTGCCTTTCCTCCTTGTGCTCTCTTTTTTCCTTTTTACATCGCCAATCCTTTTATTTTTATGCTCATAAATTTCACATATGAGAGAAAAAAAAGTCTCCCAATAACCCTGTTCATACGAAACCTACAGCTTTGGTATCAGCATTCACAAGACCCATGCAAGTTCAGCTGGACAAAAAACCAGCACAGAACTGTAGAAATGGGTAGCAGAGCCCAACCTCTGCTGAGGAAATATTGGCAGCTGATGGTGGTTGGGTGAGAAAACCCTGGCCTTCTTTAGGAAAGGGACTCTGGATGGGGAGAGTAGTTTGGCACAATGGACCCTAGCACATATAACAGAGTTTGAGGACTTGGGTTCAGATCCCTAGCATCCACGTAAAGATC
This sequence comes from Rhizomys pruinosus, assembly GCA_009823505.1. NCBI lineage: Eukaryota > Metazoa > Chordata > Mammalia > Rodentia > Spalacidae > Rhizomys > Rhizomys pruinosus. Next base: position 83,105 of record VZQC01012855.1, on the reverse strand, counting down.
TGGGTTGGTGGTTCCCCTGTAAGCCCATCCTGGGGCAGGTAGAGAGCGGCAGCTCCCTAGAGCTCAGTGGGCGCCCAGCTTAGCTGGAGGAAGACATGTGACATCAATCTCTGGTCTCCACGCTCACACACATGATGCATGTTGTACACACACAAATGTGTACAACACAAACACATGCACAAACAAAGGTTGAGACTTGGTAATTATATAGCACACAAACATTAACTAGAAGAAAATGAACTGGATAAATAAATAGCAAAGTAGAATTCAGAACAGAAAATATTGCCAGAGACAAAACTGGACATTATTGAGAAAAAGTAATCTTAAATGTGTACGGCACCTAAGAATAGAGTTTCAAAATATACGACATAATAAGAAAAGCAGTATATTTATACTCTGCAATAACATTCCTCTTTTAATAATTCATGGGAGAAGTAGACTCAAATCAGTAAAGAAATAAAATATTTGACCACCTCTAAGAACAAATTTGAGTTAATTGACACATACAGACTGCTGTGGAAGAGCAGAACACACTGTTTTCAAGCATGGGATATTCATTGAGACAGAATATATCCTGACTCATAAGATCTCAGCATGTCTAAAACAATCAAAGTAAAGCAAACTGTGTTCTCTTCTTACTAACTAAAACTTGTAATCAGTTATAGAAAGATACCTAGAGAATCCCCCAAAGTAAGCCACACACAAATTAAAAATGAATTATGAGAAAATCATAAAATATTTTTAACCAAATGAAAATCCAACATGTAAAATTTTTATTCGTTATTTTTATTTTATGTGTAGGAGTGTGTTGCCTGCATGTGTATAAGTGCACCTGTGTCATGCAATGCCCAGAAAGGTCAGAAGAGGGTACTGGATCCCCCGGAACTGGAGTTACAGACAGTTGTTAGCCACCATGTGGGTTCTGGGAATCAAACCCAGATCCTCTGCAAGAGCAGTTGGCACTCTTAATCACTGAGCCATGTCTCCAGCCCAGCCAACATGGAAACTTTTTAGGACCTAAAGAAAGCTGTTGTTTTCTTTTATTGAAATTTTGCAAGTTAAACACAATACAATTGATGGTATTTAGATCCCTTCCCTGCCCACACCACCTGGTATTGCCTCCCTCCCACTCAATTCAATGAGCTCTACTGTATATATAATAAGACCCATGGGATCTAATTTGGGTCCTTCACTTTAGGTCCATCTACTGGAGCCTGGTTAACTAAGGCTCCCATGCTTGAAATAGACTGTCTCTGCCAGTCCCAAACAGCTATCTGTTGTCACGATTTCCTTAGGTGAGGTTGAGTTGGAGCTTCTTACCCACTTCCTCCTGTCTATGCTGAGATTTCATCTGGTTTGAGCTTGCATGGGACTTGTGTATACTGTTACCATTGCTATGAGTTCGTATGAATAACTGACCAGATGTCTAGAAAACTCCAGTTTCTTGTCATTATCTACCACTTTCAGCTCTTTCAGTCTTTCCATACCCTCTTCTGCAGTGATCCCTGAGCCTTAAGAGACAGAAATTTGATATAGGTGTCCTATTCAGGGATAACCACTCTGCAGCCTCTTGTTCTCCGCACATTGGCCAGTTGTGAGTCTCTGTGTTAATCATCATCTGCTGCAGAAGGAAACTTCTATGGGTATAACAGTAAGTAAATCCAATCAAAGCATGGTTGGTTACTCCCATACTATTTGTGCCACTGTCACACCACTGGGAATATCTTGCCAGGTCAGATGGTGTTGTGGTTCACAGGATTCACAACCAGGGTAGGTTGATGATTATTTTGTCTTCCCAGTAGCACCAAGAATGGTAGCCAGTGAAGATCAGGATCCGAAGTCAGCACTAGCTTGGTTTTCTTCTTCTTTTTTTTCTATAGATCATATATGTGGTATCTTCAGCAATAGAGCCTTACCATCCAGTTCTGATGGTAATCAAGAGCAGGGATAATGGCCAGTATTTTGTGGAATCCCCAGTCAACAGCTTCTAGAGAGGGAATCCATTCCTAGCACTGAGGTGTTTTGTTTTTTCCATTAGCCTATGATGTCTAGACAGGGCAATGTGCCTCTATTATGGGATAACTCCTTCTAATATCTTTTTATCACACACACACACACACATACACACACACACACACACACACACACACACACACAGATATATATATATATATATATATATTTTTTTTTTTTAAGAAACTTCTATAATGGTAGATTTTTCTAAAGGCCTTCAGTGTTAACTTATCCCTCCCTATATGCTTTCCTCTTCCCTGCCCTCCCCTTCCATATCTCATTGAACCTTCCCTAGTCTAATGTTCCCCTTTCCCACTTTATATCACTGCATCCTACTATCCCTCCCAGGAAGCCTCCCCCCACTCCATGGCTGTTTATTACTTTCCTGACCTCTTTGAATTTTCAAAGTGAAACATGCATATCTAAGATTTCAAAGCAAGCATCCAGCTATGAGAGAGAACATGTGGCATTTGTCTTTCTGAGTCTGGATTACTTCACTGAAGATGACTATTTCCAGTTCCATCCATTTAATGGCAAATTTCATTATTAAGAGCTGAATAAAATTTTATTATATATATGTATCACATCTTCATTTTCCATTCATCAATTGATGGACACCTAGGTTGTTTCCAATTTCTGGTTATGAACATGGATGAGCAGGTTTCCTGTCATAGGGTATAGAGTCTTTTGAGAATATGCCCAAGAGTGGTTGGCTGGAACATATCATAGACCAATTTTGAGCTTTTTGAGGAATCTCTGCACTGACTTCCATAGGGGCTGCACCAGCTTTCACCTGCAAGCAGTGGATAGCATTTACCCTTTCTCTACATCCTTACCAGCATCTGTTGTTGTTTGTTTTTTTTTGGATCTTTGCCATTGTGAGAGGGGCAAGATGAAATCTCAGTGTTTTTGACTTTTTTTTTCCTGATGACTCAAGATGTTGACCATATTTTAAGTATTTCTTGGGCCCTTGTGTTTCTACTTTAAAGAACTCCCTGTTCAGCTCTTTCCCCACTTTTCAATTAGGTTGTTTTATGTTTAGTTTTTTTTTTTTTTTTTTTTGTTCTTTGTATATTCTGGATACTGACCCTCTGTCAAAGATATAGCAGGTAGAGACTTTTTCCCATTCTGTAGGTTGACTCTTCACTCAAATCATGCTGTCCTTTGAGGGACAGAAGCTTTTTAGTTTCATGTTACACTATGGGAGTCCTATTCAGAAAGTCCTTTTCTGTGACTATAAGTCCCAATATATTCCCTAGTTTTTCTTCTGTCTGATTCAGGGTATTGGGTCTTATGTTGAGCCCTTGATCCCATTTGGAGTTGAGTTTTGTGCAAGGTGAGAGATAGGGATCTAGTTTCGTTCCTCTACATGCCCTTATCCAGTTTGACCAGCACCATTTGTTGAACATTCTGTCTTTTCTGTACAGAGCATTTCCAGCTCCTTTGTTAAAAAACTGGTGGATATAAATAAATGTGTGGGATGGAGCCAACTTGGTCATGTTGGATAATCTTTTTGATGTGTTTTTGCATTTGGTTTGCAAGTAGATAAAGCTGTTCTTAAGCAGATTTTTCTTTTTTTTTTTTTTTATCAGTGTGCATGCTTATATTAGAAAAGACAAAGACCTAAGAAGTTAAAGTTTTCCCTTCAATAAACAAAAGAGTAAATTAAATATAAAATAAGCTGAAGGAAGTAACAGTAAAAAATGCATAATGTAATAGATTAGAAAAAATAGAGAAAAGTAAACTGATGTAAAAGCTTGTTCTTCACAAAAATCAGTGAATCTATAGCTAGACTGATGAGGGAAGGAAAAGAGGTGAGAGTCACAAATTTATCAATATTAGAAGTGAAAAACTGATATCATTACTCATCTTACAGACAATAAGATGACGTGACTATTACAAACCACATTACACCAATAAGTTTGAAACTTAGATGAAATGGACAAATTATTTGAAAGACTCAAATTTGACTCAGGAATGGAGAAGTGATTGTTATGCAACCAACCTAGCATTGACCCACTGAAAACTATTAATCTGGCTCTGATTTTATCTAAGCATATGTGTTAATCAAAATTTTAGAAGATATGAGTAGGAGGAGTAGAATGTCCAAATAAAGCCAAAACCCCAATAAAATATACATATATAGTGACTACCTCATCAAACACATCTCAGAATATATTTTCCACTAATTTGACTCAGCAAATTAATGTTAGTTCTTAAGGAATTATACACCTATAACCTCCTAGACTCAGAAGACAAGGCCCCCCCCCATGAGATGGCTTGATCAACAGCTGTCCTCAATTCCTCTCTTCTTTGCTTATTTCCTGCACCTTCCTTGATGCTAGATGGGGGAGGTGCATTCCACCACTGTGGCAGGTGAGTACAAGCAGACATGTTAAGGGTGGGAGAAATACCATGATAAAGGGGAAAGCACTCAGCAGCCATCTTGCAAATGAGAACTTGAGAGACAGCAGTCCAGATATTACGAACTGCCAAATCTTTTTGTTATGTGAAAAAAAGAATACGTTTTCTTTAAACATAAGTTTTTTTTCCCTATTTACTTGCAACCATGTACAATATTGATAGGAGACTATGATGCATTCATATGTATTCTCCAATGAGAAAAATAAAAAAGAAAAGAAAATCAACCAAGGCGGGGTGGGCAGGGACACATACCATTTAGCCCTTCGCTTGACTGGCTACATCTTAGTGCTATCCTGTAGCGTGAAGAAACCCAAGTTTTTCTATCAGCAGATAATAATAACAACAATAGCAACATCATTACTATCTTGAGGATCTCCTCTAGTCACTGCAAAGATGTTATGTCAGTAACTAAAGTCCTTACGTACCAGAACGCTTAAGCCTAGGTTGTGACTCTCCATGTGACATAATGGAACTTCATTAGGACTAGTTTTAGCATGGAGATGACATGTTGTGATTTTTAGAGGCATATGGACAGATCCAGTTCCTTAGAGGAACAGAAACAGTAAATTAGGCACAGAAGCTTGTGACAGTGTATCATGTGAAAGAATCCTGGTCTGTGATTCATTTTGCAAATCCCATGACCCACACTGCTTTTCACATGATAAACTACCCAGACACTGAGGAAAAACTTCCTGTTCAGCAAATATTTGTGGTCAAGGTTTAGAGACTTTGCCCATAAAAGGGTTATACTCTGTTTCACTTAGGAAAAATTGGGAGCTCACAGCCTTTCACAGGACAGCTACTACCCAGGAGACCCATGGCCACCCACTGAACGTTAAGTAAATGGAGCAAGGCTGAGTCACTCATCACTTTCATCACTTACAGTAGGAAAGTGGGGATGGGGGTGGGGGGTGGGGGGATGTTGGCAAGGGCTCGGGATCCGCACAATCATGGCACTTCGTCTTTCTTTCTTGAAGTTTGAAGCTGTTAGCTCATCATTCTAAGTGGTTTCTTACATACTACTACTACTATTACTACTACTACTACTACCAATGCCCCTGCATTGCCCAGCTCCACCACTTTTTGGCTGGCTGGGGTGACATCAGGGGAGTAATCTAAATATGCAATTTCCTAGGGTGTAAAATAAACATAATGTTCCCTTGTCACTAATGATGAAATAATGAACATTTATTTAGAGCTTACTGAATGCAGAATATTGTTTTAAGCTCTTTGAATGTGTTAAACTTACTTAATTCTCACAACTCTAAGGCATAGATTCTGTTATTATTACTATCGTCATCTTTGCTGCATTTTAAAATAAAGAAACTGAAGAAAGTGTGGGAGCTTTTTCCAGAGGCTCCATAGCTGGAAAATGGCAGCCACGCAAGAGACGTTGCCGTTATGACTGAATGAGATAACACAGTTGGAAACCACGCCCGACACACAGCAGGTAAGCATGGTAAAAACACTCAATACCACTCTTGGTATCACCTTAAAAAGACAGAAGTCTATGAGGGGGAGTTATGACTCACTGTGAGGAGTGTCACCTGCCACCGAACTTTCCAGTCCTTCCTAAAAGCATCCACAGTGGTCCGGTCTAATCCTGCTGTTTTCTGTTTTGTAACAGTGACGTTGGCTATCTCTCTGCCTTGTAGATAACCCTGCTCTATTAATATGGACTTTTAGGACATTTTTTCCATTACTGGAGATGTACTCAATGCTAATCCCACCCCTGATTTCCTCTTGCACCAAGCTGAATTTTATGCATCTTTGCTTGCTTTCCTCCAACCCTGTTTAGTCTGTCTCACTGAGTTCCCATTTCTTCAAAGGCACTTCCTGCAATCAAAGAGATTTATTCTTCAGATGAAATTCAGTGGAAATTATTTAAAAGATAATTTTTTCTTTCTTTTTAACAACTATCTAGTACCGAGTTTTGTAGAAATTGGGTATTTGGGATGGTTTTATGATTTGTGATATCCTCAGAGATGTGACTTCCTTCCCTCCAAACCAGACTGCTTCCCTTTGGGTCCATGCTTTTCTCCCTCAGTCCTGCTTTTCCTGTGCCTTTCCAGCACCATCCATTTCATGGTCTCCTACATCCCCTCTTCCCACAGTCTCATCAATCCACCCTTCTCATGGTCCCTCCATCCTTCATCCCATGCCCCTCCCTGCAGTGGTCTGCCCTCTCTCTACAGTGTTATCTCTTATACAGGGAGGCTTTAAGACAATTTGATTAGAATTTATTTATTTATTTTTAATTTCTGTGTATGAGTGTTATGCCTGCTTATATATAAATATACCTGTGTCATGCGGTGTCCAAGGTGGGACAGAAGAGGGTGTCAGATCTCCTGGGTGATTGTTAGCTGCCATATGGGTGCTGGGATTGGAACCCAGGTCTTCTATAAGAGCAGCTAGTGCTTTTAACCACTGAACCATCATGCCAGTGCCAATTTTATAGAAAAATCCTCAGAGTGGACAAGCAATCTCAGCAACTGCCTTGAAGAGGGGAATGGAGGGGAGGAGTAATAAAACCGTGAGGTCATGGCAATTTAGAGCCTGCATGAAGGTCAGACACACAGCAGGCAGGCAGCCGCGTAGCAGGGAGAAGGAAGCTTTAGAGAAAAAGTAAAGAAACACAAGACACTAAGGCAGCCTAAAGCATTACAGAAAGCAGGTTTAGAAAGGACTATGAAGAAGAAAAGGAGAGAGAGAGAGAGAGAGAGAGAGAGAGAGAGAGAGAGAGAGAGAGCTTTTCTGAAGAACTCAGAAAAGCGAGCAGGCTGACAGAGAGCCAGATGTCTGTGTCTGGGTCCAGAAGGACTGCACTAGAAGGCAGGGATTCCAGGCAGGAAAGGTTCGCTCATTAATGCACTAGGTATTCTGCCCATCTATTTAGCATGACTTAAGGTGTACCCACTTTCCTAGGGGTAGTCCTATGGATGGGTGATTGACCAGTGAAACTAGAAAGGTGGGTCTTCCAAGAGATAGAGATTTTACTTTTTGACCAGTTTAAGATTAACTGGGGGCTTTTTGCTACTCTAACATCACTTCCACAAGATTCATCCCTGCCAGTCCCATGACAACCCGGCCCTCATCCTTGCCGGTCCCATTACCACCTAGCCCTCTTCTCCATGACCCAAGACCTTCTGTTTGTTGGTGGTCATGTTTCCCTGGCTTTTCCTCAATCATCTGAGTAGCATTTGGTGCTGTGGACTCTCCTCTTGCTGATGTTCTTCCCCCTGGAAAAGGTGCTTCCTCCAAGCAGCCATCCCTGAGCCCCTCAACAAGTGGTAGACCCCCCCACCACCCTGCCATTGCATATGTCTGAGTCACACTGTCCTCACAGAGTATGGCGATGTCCTAGCAGGCAGTGACCTTGACCCCCACTCTCACATAAACATACAACCTGGAACTAATGCAGGGCCCTGATCATGGTGATCAGGTATAGATCTATAGATCTATAGATCAAGTATAGAAATAAACATGGTCTCAAAATGTCAGAATTAGTTGACTATGGCCCAAAGAGAAGTTTAATTGCGGACCCCTAATGAGTTACAAATATTTAAGCTATTGAGAATTTACACAACAGATCAGACTCCTTGAGTTTCTTCATATCTGGTTCAATCCAATCTGGATCCCCGTGTTATCTGACAGCAGTAGGCAGGTTTCTGATCTGCTGTTCCCAGGATGTGGGACATGTGACCTCGCCGTCTCCCTCTGGCATTCCCTTCATGGCCTCATGGCCGTTGCAAGCACTGCAGGTTTTCGAGCCACCAACTGAGGCACTTGAGCAGATGAATGAAGGGCTTCCGTTTATCTCTCAGCCTTTCCACCATCTGTACAAAGCCGCCTGCTAAGGGTCAGGGTGTATGGAAAGCCTAGCTGCTAACTCTGAGCTCCCAGTAACCAGGCTGGATCTGGAGAGAATGCTTTCTCCAAGAAGCCTTCCAGAAATGTTTCATCCCCAAAAGGTGTCTCCCTCTTTTATTTCCCCCAGCAACCTGTACTGGTAATGCAGGATCCCAGTGTTCCACGTGCCTGCACACTTATCAGTCAGTCTGTGTGGCTCCATCTTGCCAAAGTTATCCCCATGTATACTCCGCAATGCATCTTGGAAGTACTTGTCTTTATTCTCATGTTTATGAGTTTGGGGATGGACTGGGATGGGGGCAGGAAGAAGAGGAGGACTAGGAAGAAGAAGACACAGGGATTGTTTGGTGTCTCTTCCCAGGGCTGGCTTCCTGGGGCAGTGCCACCCCTTGGAAGAAAGGGCGAGCCCAGAGATGACAGCAGTATCTAGAGGAAATCCGGACAGAGCTGTCTCAACAGTCCAGGAGAAACAGAGGGAACACAGGTACAAAACCAGTCCTTCTGGCTTTGCAAAGAACTTCTCTCCACCCAGAAGTCTGGAGGGCTTGGGTGTAGGGAGGCAGCACCGTCAGCCTTGGTGGCGGTGTCCTTGGGTCAGGCTGTGACTGAGGAAATTTGCTTATGTTCAAGGCCATGGGGATGACAGGAAGTAGAAAAAGAAGATCTGAGCAAATGTGCATCTTAACAACTAGTTGGAGGTACTCGTGATGCACCTTGGGAGGCTCCCAGGCTTGAGTTCTAGCCTGGCATAGAGCTACCATGACATCTTGCTCTGGCCATCTATGACCACAGGCTGGTAACAGTGGGTAGAATACATACCTGCGAGTGGAAACTAACGCTCACAGAATCAGTCTTCTCTACCTCAGATCCACTGTAGTTCAATGAACAAGCCAGCCTGGGCTGAAGACTCCTTAGAAATTCATTGACAATAGTAGTATCTGTTGTCACAAGTTATGGAAATTAAAAGTAGGGTTAGTACCTAGTACTCAGTTGGTATACAATAAGTGCTTTAAAAAAAACCCTAGGGGCTCAGCGGCTAAGAGCACCAACTGCTCTTGCAGAGGACCCGGGTTTGATTCCCAGCACCCACATGGCGTCTAAGAATCCTCTTTAACTCCAGTTCCAGGGGAATCCTACGCCCTCTTCTGACCTCTGAGGCATTGCACGACACAGGTGCACCAGCCTACATGCAGACAGTACACTCATACACATAAAAAATAATAAATAAATTTTAAAAATAAATAAATAAATAATTAAAAAAGAAACCCTAAATCCTCTCAGAGCATTGTCAGGGAAGGTTCATACATAGACCAAGGCTCTCCTGGGTTCTGGGGAGAAGTGTGTCTGTTTCAGGCAGCCCAGCTTATAATAATCTTTTTATTTATTTTTTATTTTTATTATTTTATGTGTATGAGTGTACTGTCTGCATCTAAGTAGGTGTACCAGTGTCGTGCAATGCTGCAGAGGTCAGAGGAGGTTGGATTCCCCCGGAACTGGAGTTAAGACAGTCCTTAGCCGTCATGTGTGTGCTGGGGATTGAACCTGGGTCCTCTACAAGAGCAGTCGGTGCTCTTAATTGCTGAGCCATCTCTCCAGCCCCTATAATCATCTTTTTAAACAACCAAAAAGAAACCTCAGCTAAAAGCATTCAGAAACCAACAGTCTGCATCTCTCCATGGATTTATGGTAAGAGTTTTTCCCTCAGGAAAACTGCTTTTCCAAGGGAAAGGAGGGAAGAAAGGAGAGAAGAGTTGAGGACAGGAGAAGAAAGAGGTGAGGAGAGAAAAAGAATCTTCTCTTGTAACCCAAGGGAAGCAGTAGAGAGCAAAGAGCTTTTCAACTAAGGCTCTGACTGCTGTAGCTTCTAATCCCATGGGAGGTTTGGCCAACATCTTGCTGCCTGAGGCTCTCCAGCCTGCCCTAAAGGGCCTCTCCTGTTAAGGGCCCAGAGGGATTCTTGGCTTCAGATGCACATTGCTTGGGAACTCATAAAGCTGTTGTCCATTTTCTTCCCCCTAGAAAGTTACATTAGAGCATTGTCCAATTTGTTAGAGTTACTGCGTCAACCATGTAAATCACCAGTCCCCAAAGTGCTGTCAAAATCTTTTTAAGCGCATGCTCTTGAGCATGTCACCTGCAGGAACATTCACAAATACAATGACATGGAAAGAACGTGGGATTTTGAACCTCATGGACTTTAGATCAAGTCTAGGTCTGTCACTTAGCTCAAAGACTTGGGGCAAGTCCTAAACTACAAATTCATACCACAGTGGGATTATTATTATTTTTTTAAATTAGTTTTTATTGATGCTTTGTGCATTTCATACATTTTTTCCAATTCAGTTCAGGCTTATTTCCCTTTCCCCCCCCCCCCCCCACCCCATCTCAGATCATGCATTCTGCCATAACTGTCCTGCATCTTTCTCTCAGTTTTTTTTTTCATTTTTAGCTATAAGTGATAATCCATGAGTACAAGCATCCTTCATGCAAAACCTATCTGCAGGCTGTTGTGCCCAAACACCTACAGCCCCACCATCCAGTGGGGGGTGACAGGTTGTTTGTTCAATCAAGTTGATCAAATGAATGTCCAGACTACATTGCTGTAGTTTCACCATTCACCCCAATCACAGCCCTTACATTCTACCACGCCCCCTCTTCCGCAGGTTGTTCCCTAGGCTTAGAAAAGGGGCACAGGTGGATGAGAGGTAAAACAGTCCACTCTCTCTGGAGCTGTTGACTTGGACTCTGGTCAATTCTGGCTGTTTCCTTTCATGGGCTGACAGTTTGTCCAGGAATAACCTTTCGATCCTACTAATGAAGAACAAGCAATTAGATATATAGGTATTTAAGCAGCACTAATAGTTATGGTAGGTTACTTTAGCATAGACACATGTTTGGATATGTTAATCCATGAATTACAATTTTCCCCCCTGTTAAATATGACAGGGTCTTACTGTGGCTTATAACATCTCCTAACCTGTAGAGGATGTAAGCTTGTGGCATCAGCCATGGGTTATTTCTCCAAGGGGAGAGCCAATAGCCAATTAGATTTGGGATATACAGGCACATGGCTGCCTCTGCTGCACAGTATTTCCAGGCAGGTGAGGTGTAGCTGGTGCTGACGGTGGAATCTTGCTTGACTCAGGGAGACCCATATTTGCTTTATTGGTTTAGTGGCCTTTGGTAACACTCTCTGGCATTCCAGAGGCCATCTGTACACTTGCATGTGTGGTCTCAATACATCCCTCCCATGTTAACGTCAGGTCTTTGGCAGCAGGGTCTTATTGCCTCTCCTCCTGTAGGTATCCCAACTTAGAGGCAAGGAGCCCTTACCTTTTGTGGGGCCTTGGATCCCCTGGCCAACATCCACAGTGGGATTATTAAAAGAACCACGACGAGTTAAGTCATAGAATAAAAGCCCTCTGTGCAAAGAAAAGCTCTATGAAAATGTTATTTTTAATACGATTGAAGTAGTCAAGCTCCCTTTAGAAGAAATATGGGTCCCATTTCACAAAGATGGTGTGCTGTTTGCCTTCAGGGGGTCTGCCTCAATCCCCCCATCTGATGAGAAGTCAGACTACTCCCTCTGATGTCTTAGCCCTACAAATGTCTGTGAAGAACAGGGGGTAGTTAGCTCTAAATTAAGTAGATAGCCAGAGAAGGAGACCCTGGAACAGATTCAGTGAGTTTCAGTTACTGTCAGTTTCATCCAAAATGGCCCACTTCTGGGTTCTTGTCCAAAGCTGACCTTTTGGCGGCCTTGTCTGGTGGGAATTTCAAATTTCCCACACTTGCTTTACCAGTCAGGTCCCCGCTTTCTAACCAGCAATATACATCCTGCCCTGTCCAATCCAAGAAGGGAAAGGGAAGCTGTGTCCTCCACCTTCCACCCTATAAAATATAAAAGCCCAGGCTCTTCACCAACTCTGAACTCCCTCCACTGGCAGGTAGTCTGTCTCTTTGCATGCCATGTGGAGTGCTGCTTCCTCCTTAACAAACCCTGGCTGTGTGCTGTGATCGCAAACTTCTCATCTTGTAATTCTTTTAAAAAATATTTTACTTATTATTTTTATTTTATGTGTATGAGTGTATTGCCTGCATGTATGTGAGTGCACCCATACATGGAGGTTAGAAGAGGTCAGAAGTGGGTGTCAGATCCCCCTGGAACTAGAGTTATATATGGTTGTTAGCTGCCATGTGGATCCTGCAAGAGCAGCCAGTGTTCTTAACTACTGAGCTATCTCTCCAGCCCCCTCTTTTTTGAGGGGGACAGGGTCTTACTATGTAGATCAGCTGGCAACAATCTGACAAAGAGTCACCTGCCTCTGCTTCCTGAGTGCTGTGATTAAAGGTGTGCACCACTATGCTTAGCTCATCTTGTAACTACCTGGTGAAGAAACAGCCCAAGAAAAGACACCTAGGTGGCATTGTCCCGACCAGTGGTTGGAAAAAATAATAGCAGTTTATTATCAGGTGGATGCTTTTGCCTCCAAGGAGCCTAAGGATTCAGCTCAAGTTGGTTTAATCAGTAAGGACATGGACTGACCAACATAGTGAGACAGCTAGAAGAAGGCTGGTCTCAAAGCTGTGGACTCAGCAGCGGGCCCGTGTGGTTAAGGAAGTTGTTCTTCCTTTCTGGCTCTGCCAGCTTCTTGCTGCTCTGCCTAGGTGGCTAGCTACATGGTTAAGCTCTTCCAGACATGGAAGATGAAGGAAACTTTGTGAGCCATCTCTAGGGAGAACACCTCTCATAAAATTGTCCAGTTGAGAGGCACACGTGCCTAAAGCTAACTACTGGGAAGAAATTGAGATCACCCCAATTTGAATAAGGCCCAGCACCTGAATGCGGATGCATTGAGTTTGTCCAAGGCCACACTGGGATTCAGTTAGAAGAGCTCCATTCTTGCAAGGCTGGCTCCATGACTGGAGTTCCTAATAGCAGACTAACTTAGCACACAAACTAAAATCGAATTTAGGCGCTTATTTGGTAACACATAGGCAACCGGTGAGACCATTCCCAAATAAGGCAAACACCTCGCTGTGGCCAATGCGGGGGATCAGCACCTTTTGCTCCTGTGCTCAGCCTATAAAAACTCCCTGCTGTCAGCCATGCTGGGTAGAATTCTCCAAGTCTCCTTGAATCTGAGGCTAGAGCATTCTTTGCTCACATAAACCATCTGAAGTTTGTCTTGAGCTTTTCTTTTGATAGAAGAATGGGAAAAATGGGTGCTAGATGGGCAACCAGGACTTTTGGGGTCACTGTTAGCAGAATTCACAGCCAGAAAGCTTAGCTAGTGGGTCCCAGTACTCACCTAGACCCAGTCACAGGCACATATCAGAGAGAGGGCGAGGGGGAGATAGAGAAAAAGAGAAAGAGAGAGAGAGAGAGAGAGGAAAAACAAATTTCTCAAAAATTTGTATCTTGGGGCCGAACTAGGGAAATAAATTTTCAATTTGTTTCTGTCTTTCCCATAACAGTGCTAACAACTTACAAAGAGCAGGAAATACCTGTATGTAGATTTGGCTTTGAGTCCCAGTTACTAGAAATGGTAGAAAATCTTTGTCCTGGAGCCAGGGCTCTTGGGGTGAGGTGTTTTCAGTCCAGCCTGGTGCTGAGCACAGCATTCCATTACCCTGCTGGGAGAGTAAAGGAAACAAGACAGAGTATCTGATAGACGATGGCTGTTAGAAGCGTTACCAGTCTCCTTTCTTTCTCTGACCAATCTTTCTCCACTCTGGCTCCAGCTCCCTTAAGAGTCAGACGTGTGACCATAGGGATAGTCTAAAGAATGGCAGCTTCCAGTATCAAGAAGAATGTGGGATAAGACTTTAGAATAAAAGGGATTAAAAAAAAAAAAGCCTTCAGATCACAGACATCTAGAACTTTCCTCAGGACTGATATTCTTCACAGCCCTGTAAACATCTGGCTCTAGCTACCATATTTGGGAGGAGAAGGACATCTGATGCCTTTTCTTAGCACTTGCTGGACAGCTGGCAAGAGTGAGCCCTATTTTTGTCTCTACCCCCAGCTAGGCCCTCTTCTTTTAGTTTGCAAACTCTCTCTAGCACATGAAGCCACGTGCTAGGGGGCTTAGGATCCTTTGTGGCAGAGTTATTTTGAGTAACATTATGAGTACAACAAGAATAATATTGTCAAAAAAATAATCCGAGATAGTTTTTATTTGCTTTCAGTCCTTGAATCATAAGCCTGGTGCCAGGGTCAGTCTCATTATTCAGGGGAGAGAGTGTCTGCTTCTAAAAATAGCAGATATTGTTTTTCGTAGTTAATTCTTGGCTATTGGTTTCTGCATTAGAACATTCCAAAGTATAGAATGTGTTATTGTTGTTTTTATATGACCATCTGGCTCAAAAGCTTGTGCTTAAGATCACGCTCTTCATGGTTTCCAGTGATGGCGGTGATGGGATGTAAAAACGACATCAAGACTGACTCTTATGGGTTCCTAGCACAGACATGAGACCTATTTCTTTTTTTTTTTTTTTTTTT
>VZQC01012855.1:0-63899 GCA_009823505.1 Rhizomys pruinosus | reverse complement strand
TGTCTGCATGCAGGTCTGTGCACCCGTGTCGTGCAATGCCGCGGAGGTCAGAAGAGGGTCTCGGATTCCCCTGGAACTGGAGTTCTCCTGGAATTGGAGTTACAGACGGTTCTTAGCCGCCATGTGGGTGCTGGGGATCGAACCCGGGTCCTCTGCAAGAGCGTCGGTGCTCTTAACCGCTAGGCTATCTCTCCAGCCCCATGATTATTTTCTAATATCAAAATAAATTCAAGTGTTCTGGATTTTGGAAAAAAAATAAACAAGCAGGATTTGGAAAATGAACATATTTGTTTTATATTAAAAGGAAGAAATGTAGAGCTAGAAATTCTCAGCAGCTATCGTGTATTATAGTGTAGCCTGTGTCCAATACTCTGCTAGATACTTTATATAAACCATTTACTCTTCCCAACATCCTCATAAGGCAGAGATAGTCATACTATATTCAAGAGATAGTTCTATGCGCTACACGATTTTATGAATTTTTAAAAAAACTATTAATTTAAAAATTTTTTGGTCTTTTTGAGACAGGGTCTCCCTGTAGCCCCACCTGGCCTGAAACTCACAATATAAATCAGGCTGGCCTTGAACTCACAGAGATCCATCTGCCTCTGTCTCCTGAGTGCTGGGATTAAAGGCATGCACTACCACCCCTGGTCTAGTCATTTTAATTTTATGTGTGAGTGTTCTGCCTGAAGATACGTAAGTGCACCCATGTGGTGCAATGCCTGTGGAGATCAGAAGAGGGTGTCAGATCTCCTAGAACTAGAGGTAAGGACATTTGTTAGCTGTGGGTACTGGAAATTGATCCCAGGTCTTCTGCAAGAGCAGCCAGTGCTCTTAACCCCTGAGTGTCTTTCCAGCCCCCAGTTTACATGATTTTAAAATAAAAAAAAAGTTAAATGTCAGGCCATCGAGATGCTCAAAGTTAAGGACACTTAATCCCATGCCCAAGGACCTGAGTTCAGTCTCTAGACACACATGGTGAAAGGAGACTGATTCCTGTAAACTGTCCTCTTAAGGCCACGGCACATGTGCGCCCCCACCCCCATGCACGAATAAGTAAAAGTAATATGTTTTTAAATTTAAATGTCAGTCTCTATGGTCTTTGAATATAGAGTGGGAGGCAAAAGTCATCCTGTACCACATGGATCACAGAAGGCTGAACCCAATGCTACAGGCAAAAAGAATCTTGCAGGCTGAGCCAGGGCCCACAGGTACTCAGCTCGCTCAGCCTGCTGAGTCTCTGCCCACATCTGCTGCCCCAGTCTGGTAGAAAACTCATAGAACCACTAGAGTAAGGTGCCACAGCAGCAAAGCAGAATAAAGACCAAAAAGACAAATGCACTTTCTCGGACCAAGTTCCAGAGCCTGGTGTCTGTGGGCTCCACAGTAACAGAAAACAGGCCTGGCTGCTGGCTGCCGGCTGCCGGCTGCCGGCTGCCAGTGTCCTCGGTGGCATCTTGTTGGCATTCTCAGAGTGAGCACTTCATGTCTGAGCTCTGAAGTACCGGCTCTCTTTCTTAAATGCTCCTGGGGTCCTAGAGCTTTTGGTCAATTATAGGAGGTATTCTTCCTATATAAGAAATAATTTTTACACATCAAAATACTCATTAACTTCTGGCAAATGATCTTTAAAACAATCTCAGACTGTGTCATTATTCTGGAAAATTCTACCACAAAGCCCCCCTCCCTTTTTTGACATTTGTTTCCCACTACCAAAAATGACTTTGCAAAGATACATGCTTATTTCACAAAATTAAAAACGAATAGAGAAAATACTCACAACCCTGACTGCCTAATCAACACAGGTTGTCTTCCCTTCCCCAAAGGGGAAGTATAGAATGTGAAGTATTTTGTGATTTGCTTTTTATTTAACAATATTTGAGTGAGGTTTTTCTCATGTCTGTAAGTACATTACTAGCTCTTTAACTAACAATACAGCACCCCATTGTGTGGGTGTAACCACTTTCACTTTGGTGGTACCGTATATTCTGACTTCACACACACACACACACACACAAAAACAGACATTGAAACACCCGATTGGGAGGATTTAAAAATTTTTTAGATGATGGTTTCCCTAAGGTATGTCTAAAACCAGTGACCTGTATTAACTGGTCAGCAGCTGATGTTCTATGTAGGCAGCCTAGATGTGTCTGAAAAGCTACTCCAAACAGTTGACAGACATCAGCAGAGAGCCAAAGCCATCTGCTTTCTTCTCTGTTGGCCTTGTTTACTGGCCCATCGCCTGCCATTAGACACAGGTGGAGTGCGTGCAGGAATGCTGTGTGCAGACACTGTCTCCTCCAACAGAAAAACTGTGCTTTGTCATCTGTGAGGAGACGTCCTTGCTCTTCTTTTTTCTACATTTCAGTCCATAAGATAGTGATCCTTTGCTTCTCATGATA
This sequence comes from Rhizomys pruinosus, assembly GCA_009823505.1. NCBI lineage: Eukaryota > Metazoa > Chordata > Mammalia > Rodentia > Spalacidae > Rhizomys > Rhizomys pruinosus. The sequence goes on along the minus strand of VZQC01012855.1, from coordinate 61,491 downwards.
TTTGGAGCTTGTGAGGGAAACGGCAAGGGGGGTGGAAGTAGGAAGATGAGGAGAAAGTTTTCTAGAATTTTCAGCACCTTACTGTAAGCACGAGGGAGACTCAGAATGGCTGTGTTGCCCAAGGCCACACTCTGTAAGCAGCACCACAGAGCCCTGCCTCACAATGTGCCACCTCTACCCACAGGAGACTGTCTTCTGTGGGTTCCCTTCAGCACTCAAGGCAGGCAGGAGGTGGTCAGCTCCCTGGTCTTCTCAATGCACATTGCTGGAGAGGATCTCGGAACAACTGGGGCACAGTTTTCCCTATGGACCCTGAAGGCAAGACTATTTTTTTTTTTTTTTGGTCCTCTTGAGACAGGGTCTCCCTGTAGACCCAGATGTCCTGGAACTCACTCTGTAGACCAGGGTGGCCTTGAACTAACAAAGATCTGCCTGCCTCTGCCTCCCATGTGCTAGGATTAAAGGCGTGCACCACCACACCCAGCGCAAGACTATTTTGATCTATGGTGGCACCCAGCTCTCTGCCTGGCGCCAGAATGGAGCAGTTGCTTAAGATCTTTATGTCAACTTGTGCTTAGGCGTCTTGTAGTGAAAAAGGTGAGTCAGTAGCAGAGCTGTTGGAAAACTACAATACAGATAAACTTAGGGTGAAACCCAGTGAGGGGCTGAGCATGATCTTAGAACTATGTTTCCCCCAGAGACCTACAAATCCTAGTGCCTGTCTGCAGGCACAGAGGTCTCCCTGATACTGGCTTGGTCTTTACTCTGTCACGGGGGTGGGGGTGGGGTGGGGGGGGGTGTCATCCTTGTCCTACATTTTTTGTTCATTATTGTGTATATGTGATTATACACATGCCAAAATTTGCAAGTGGAGGTAAGAGGACAATTTTCTGAATTCAGTTCTCTCCTTTCACCTTTTGTGGCTTCCAAGAACCAAACTGAGGATGCCAGGCTTTATGTAGGCAGTGTCATCTTGCTGACACTTTTCATCATTGTTGATGTTCATGTTGCTGCTGGTGATGGTGGAGGTGATGATGGTGGTGGTGATAGTGGTGGTGATGGTGGTAGTGGTGGTGGTGCTGGTGGTAGTGGTGGTGTGCTGGTGGTAGTGATGGTGGTGCTGGTGGTAGTGGTGGTAGTGGTGGTGGTGCTGGTGGTAGTGATGGTGGTGGTGGTGGTAGTGGTGGTAGTGGTGGTGATGGTGGTGGTGGTGGTGGTAGTGGTGGTGGTGGTGGTAGTGGTGGTGTGCTGGTGGTAGTGGTGGTGTGCTGGTGGTAATGGTGGTGGTGGTGGTGGTGGTAGTGGTGGTGTGCTGGTGGTAGTGGTGGTGCTGGTGGTGGTAGTGGTGGTGATGGTGGTGATGGTGGTGGTGGTGGTGGTGGTGATGATAGTGGTGGTGATGGTGCTGCTGCTGGTGGTAGTGGTAATGGTGGTGATAATAGTGGTGATGGTGGTGCTGGTGGTGGTAGTGCTGATGGTGATGGTGATGGTGGTGCTGGTGGTGGTGGTAGTAGTGGTGATGGTGGTAGTGATAGTGATGGTACTGATGGTAGTGTTGATGGTGGTGGTGATAGTGGTGATGGTAGTGATGGTGATAGTGGTGGTGGTGGTGATAGTGATGGTAGTGATGATAGTGGTGGTGATGGTGGTAGTAGTGCTGATGGTGATGGTGATGGTGATAGTGGTGGTGGTGGTGGTAGTGCTGATGGTGATGGTGATGGTGGTGGTGATGGTGGTGGTAGTAGTGCTGATGGTGATGGTGATAGTGGTGGTGGTGATGGTGGTGGTAGTAGTGCTGATGGTGATGGTGATGGTGGTGGTGGTGGTAGTAGTGCTGATGGTGATGGTGGTGGTGGTGATGGTGGTGGTAGTAGTGATGATGGTGATGGTGATGGTGGTGGTGGTGGTGCTGGTGGTAGTGGTGATGGTGGTAGTGGTAGTGGTGATGGTAGCGGTAGTGATGGTATGTGTTTACATGTGCTCTCTCTCGTATTTCTAACCTCCATCTTGGCTTCTGTTAGCTCAGGACTTGCTTTGCCTCTCATTTTCTCAGTTCAATGGCATTTCGGCAATGGCGCTTGCTCTATTTTTAGCTACTTGACTCTTTTGCTACCTTTTCTCACCTTGTCCTGATATCATGGGTTGCAAGTCCCTCTCTAACGGGTGTCCCCTCCCCCATAATCCTGCCTAAACACCAGCTCTCTGCTGCCCTCTAGCCATTCAAAGCTGTACTGCAGTACCTGAAGGCAGAAATAAGTCCTGGGGGCTGTGGGGGATGGAGTACCTAGATCCCTATGCTGGTTCAGCTGCTTTCCTCTAGGTTTGAGGCCTTCCTGAGCTGGCGCTCCCAACAAATGGGCACAGCTTCACTTCCCTACAACCACGTGTCCCTTCTTAACATATGAAATGCAGATATGAAGTGAACCTGCAGCAGGAAGTTCAGGGCAAGCCTGGCCAACAAAGCGAGACTCCATCTCAAAACAAAGAAGGAAAGAATATAAACGAACATGTAGGAGGACAGTGAGTGATCAGTCGAGGACGCGTGACCTCGCCCATGAATTACCAAAGTCCACTGGGTTATGCCTATCTCCTTCTCTACAACTACCTTTCACTGAGGGAGGCCCTTACGCAAAAGGGGAGGGGGTCCTTGACTTACCGCATTGCTGTTTAGTGATTGAGAAATGGCAAATTATTAAGTGGACTGATTATTTGATATTATAATGACCTCATCTGGAATCTTCCATAGGAAATTATAACTGCTTTGAGCTTCATTTTCAAGTATAGTGCACATACCATAACCCAAGAGAATCTCCTGGAGGAACTATTAAAACACAGATCCGTGAGCTCTGCTTCCCAGTATTCCGATTCAGTAGATCTGGGGTGGTACTGGTGAATTCACTTCTAATTAGTTCCTTGCTCTTTCCTGGTGCACCCTCTACCTGGAGAAAAGAGGTGGTAGAGGTGAGTGTTCCCAAATAAGACAAAGTTGAAGATGATGGTCATCTTTGGAAATGCAGAGAGCCATCATGTAACAAGCCAGTGATCTTATAAGCTGGCCTTGTGTATGAGATAGAATTTTCTGTATCTAGAAATCTAGCCCTTCTTTTAGTACATAATGAAAAAATTCAAACCTAAGCACTTAGCTACACACCTGTCTGCAGAATAGAGGAACAGCCCTTTCCACCACTACTAGGCATGTCCAACCTGTGGCCCCCATGAATCCTGGGATATCTGCGAATGTGGCTCAACACATAATGGTAAACTTACTTAAAACATTATAAGACTGCTCTGTGATTTTTTTCTTGTAACTCGAGTGCTTGGTTTAGAGTGTCAGTTTTGTAGACGGCATCATCATGTTGCAAAATGGCAAGGGGTTGCACACACCTGAGTCTGCTGGAATCAGGAGCAAGGAGTAGGAAAGAGAAGAAGCCTTGGGACTTCTAGCCCAAGAACTGAGAGAGAAGGTAAGAAAGAAAAGAAGCACGTGTTCCTGCTTCCTCTCTCTGAGCAGCAGCCTGGGGGAACAGGATAAGTTGACAGGCATCACGAGGGGAAGATATTTTTGTGGAACGCTGGGAAGAGCCCACCCATAAGGGGCTACCCTGAATCTTCTAGGGAGCAGCCATACCAACTTGGGAGCACATCATGACATTTAAGGTTCTGGAGGGCTTATACAGGACCTAAAAATCTGAAGATACTGGCCACGGTAGTAGAGTCAAATACTTTGAAGACCACCACTGAGCAGACCCATAGGAAGGTCCTAGTTGGAGACCACAGATGGTAGTCTGAGTTTTCTTGTACCCACAAGTCAAGGCATGCCAATCCTAGAGAGCTGTGAGAGACTAGCGGAGACCAGAGAAGCCTTTGGCCCAGACTTTCACTGTAGATTAACTAGCTCATAAAGAATACTTGGCAGGGGACTGCAGGGGTAGAGAAGGCAGTGCTAGCTCAATATGGTTTTTAAAAGGTACCCCTCTGGGCTGGCCGGTGAGGAAAGAGGTGTCTCTTTTTTTAATTGACTCAGCTGCCGCTGGGCATGGCTAGGCACACGGGAAGGCCCCACTTCATCCATACCATGGATAAGTTGAAAGCACAAATGGACAACCATACACAACAGCTGGGCCAGACTCTTCTCCACTACATCTCCACTGTTAGACACTATCTTAATGAGTCAGAAAGAACAGAGGCTATGTAAGAGCATTCTTGCCGGGCGTGGTGGCGCACGCCTTTAATCCTAGCACTTGGGAGGCAGAGGCAGGCGGATCTTTGTGAGTTCAAGGCCAGCCTGGTCTACAGAGTGAGTTCCAGGACAGCTGGGGCTACAGGGAGACCCTGTCTCAAAAAAAAAAAAAAAAAAAAAAAAAAAAAGAGCATTCTTATCCCAGAGAGAGACAATCTACCCGAGAGGACTATTTCATTGACAAGAATGCACTAGGCTTTAAGCTGAGTTAGCCATATGGTTCCCTTCACCCCCTTGGACAGTAAAGCTTTGAGAGGAAGGTCAGCTTGGGGATAAAGCAGAGGTTGTGGCAGATCGTTTGCCAAGACGACTGCAGTGATTCCTCCCATCCCTGTGCAAGCCCCTCTGCGGCATGGACTGCTTGTTCCTCCCATATCTCAGAGGACTCTATTTCTTCCTGACCTTGAGAACCCAAATGACCATCTGACTTTCTTTGGCAGATGTTAGCAAACGTGAAGGGAGAAGGAACTCAAAAAGGTGCAGTGTTCCACATTATCGTCTCTACCTCTTTCCCACAGACAGGTCCCGGGGGGCACTTTCTGCCTTGTCTCGGTGTGCATAAAGACAGTGTGCATGTGACCACATGTGCAGAGAGGCCTGTGGGCTGCCAGAACTCAGTCCAACAGCAATTCACCCTTGGCCCACCCTGAGAAGCTTGATGAGACTCCAGCACAGATTGACCCCCACTACACTCAGAGCTCCTGTCTGGACAAACTCAGGGCTGCCCAATCATTTTCAGGTGTTCTTGCCAACATCTGAAGACAGGCCCTTGACCTTGATGTCTTAGAGAATTTATTAAAAACAAACAGCAGCCAACCAAACAAAAACCAGCCCAGACCACTTTCAAATGTGAATTCTTCCTCTTTGAATCTTTGCAGTTCCTCTGCAAGGACTGAAAGCCATGAGGTCACCTTGGAGGACAGAACCCCTGCCTCCCAGCTCTGCGGGATGAGTCTGAAAAGCAGAGGTGTCAGGGCCTCACCATGCTGACACTGACCTGCCCTCAGCTATGCTTTATTTAATTTTTCCCATTCCTCCTGCCCTGCGTCTATTCATATCGTTTTAAATCTCTCAGTCCCCCCACCCACCCAAGTGGAAATGGAACTCAGCTCTTTCTCCCACTGAATAAAATCTAGTTTTACTGCTTGGTAGAATGCTTGCCTAACAAATGCAAGGCCCTGGATTTAATCCCCAGTACTGAAAAACATCAGATAACCCATTAATACTCAGCTTTGCTTATTCTACACAGCACCCAGCTACCCTAGCAAGCCTTTGCCAGCTGAGATCCCAGAATGGGAGAGGGAAATTATTTCAGACCCTGGAGTGCCCAGCAAGATAGCCTAGAACAACCACTTGACATGCAACGAGCACCTAAAAATAATAAAATTGATTGTTTAAACCTATTAAACTTTGGGCTGGTATAATATACAGTGGGAGATGGACTTTAGAATTAGGATTTTTTTCCCCTGAAAACTCATGTTACATAGAAAATTAAGACTGTAGCTTCATTTTATTTATCCCAAGAACCTAACTAAAAGGCATGAATTATGGGTGAGATGGCTTTGTGGTCAAAGGTGCCTGCTTCCAAGTCTGACAACTTGAGTTCAATCCCCAGAATCCACATGGCAGGAGAATAACAACTCCCATGAGTGTCCTCTGATCTCCACACATGTATGTGGCACACATCCCCTCCCTCATAAACACAGACACACAGACACACAGACACACAGACACACAGACAGACAGACAGACACACATGCATTAAAGAAAACAAAACAATATGCTGGGCTTGGTAATGCAAGCTTTTAATCCCTGCACTTAGAAGGCAAAACCAGGCAAATTTCTTGTGACATTGAGTCCAGCCTGGTCTATATAGGGAGTTTTGGGCCAGCTGGGGCTATAAGGAGACTTCCTTTAAACACACACACACACACACACACACACACACACCCCAATGTAATAAAAAATGTGTAAAGAAAATTGATGGGGGCACTGGAAAGATGGCTCAGTGGTTAAGAGCTTCCGACTGCTCTTGCGGAGGAGACAGGTTCCAGTCCCAGCACCCACATGGTGGCTAAAACCCATTTTTAAGCTGGATATGGTGGCACACACCTTTAATCCTAGCACTTGGGAGGCAGAGGCAAGCAGATCTCTGTGAGTTCAAGGCCAGCCTGGTCTACAGAGTGAGTTCTAGGCCAGTTGGGGCTATAGGGAGACCCCGTCTCCAAAAAATAAGAAAGAGAATTGATGGTAGATTGCATAATAAAATACAAGTAGATGCTTAGATACTTAAAATCATTAAGCTACCTTCTGGATGAAAGCAGTCAGGTTTATTTGGAGAAACAAAGTTACCTTGTGGATGAAGAGCACTGGAGGACCGCTCTGTGAGCCTATCTTGGTCTGTGGGACTGCTCGAGCAGAGCATCATAAATTAAAATTTTTTTTATGTGGTAATGACTTTCACAATATGGGCATGCTCTAGGCAGATGACTTTTACTTAATTTCCTACCAAAATGGAAATCTCAGCTTGTTTATAATATAGATAGGCTCAGTGAACCATATATTCTGGGTCTAGGACCTATGGCCTTAATCCCTCATGACCTTTCCCTTGCCCTTGATCCGGAATAAGGTATGAAGATGTACGGATGTTTTTTACACATCAATTAAGTGCTTCAAACATTGGGGATATTATTCATTGGAAGCAATGAAGATATGAAGATGATTTCCTTCATGCTGCAAACAATAAATGGGATTCAATGATAACATCTGTTTGTGGTTGCGTTTGTCTTAGATCTGTAGGAATCAGAAGGGACACAGTCCTCTGATAAGACGGTTCCAGTTTCAGTTCCCCATTTCATGCTGGATATACTGTTTCAATAAAAGAAAGAGTGAGCCTTTTGTTCAAGAGAAGAGTTTTGAAAGGATTGAAGGAACAGGTTCTCAGGACAGTTCTTGTCCCTTGGCTGAAATGGACACTAAGACTCAGGCTGTCTTTACTCAGGCATTGCCATAACGTGGCATTGCATAGCAACCACTGTGTCTATAAACAGCAGGAGTTGGTGCGCTGTCCACGATTAAGATCTAGTAGTTTTGGTGTCTGGTGAAGGCTTTGGGCCTGGTGCATAGATGATTCTGCTTTCTTACTTAGAGGAAGGGAAAAGAGCTCTCTGGGGCCTTTTATAATTCCATTCAGAATTACCTCCTAAAAGGCCCACTTCCTAACTACCATCACCTTGGGTTAGGATTCCTACATACATATCCAGGCCATAGCATTGACTATGAATGATACATTATTATATTTCAGTTTTTCTTGAAGAATCTTACAGATTTATACCATGTGAGCATGTTACAAGCTGGTGCAAGATGGGTCATGAGAAGCTTACTTCTATCTGCCTGTTACTAGTGTACATGAATCTTGTCAATGGCCAACATCAGTAGTCTCCAGGGCCTCATGCACACTAGACAAGTGCTCTGCCCATGAGCTACACCCCTAGTCAAGGAAAATTGATAAATATGGTAAGTTAAATTAACTGCATTTTCGAGTATAGAAGATTCTGGAAATGTTTGCTTATAGAACTGACTCAGCTAAAAATATGGCCTTGAACCTGGTGACCAGCTGGTGAGAGAGAAGCTGATGGCGATGACTGGAAATATCTTACCTGCCAGAAGGCCCCTCCCCTGCCTCTGTGAGGGAAGTGCACCTTATTTCTTGAGCTGGAGAATCAGTGCACTGATGCAGTTGACTAGCAACTTTAGAGATAGTGTCAGCAAAACGATTCGACTGACACCAAAGAAGTAAAAATCCTGGCCAGGAAACTAATTATTTTCTTCTTCAGAAAAGACAATGAACCAAAATCTGAAAGGCATGCCAGTCTGAAATGCTGACTCTGTAGTTGGGGAAGCCCCTTGAATTGGCAAGGGCAGAAGAATATTCGTAATGCAAGCACTGGCAGACAGTACATAATTTGTGGACTACTTGCTTATATTTTTAATAAATATTTTACTTTTAATTTTGTGTATATATGTCTGTCTGTGTATATATATATATATGTCTGTGTATAGTTATGTGTATATATGTCTGTCTGTGCATAGTATGTGCATGTGAGTGCAGGTGCCTGAGGAGGCAAGAAGGGGTCATGTCAGGGCCCCTGGAGCTGGAGTTTATGGGTGGTTGTGTGCTACCTGATATGGGTGCTGGGAACAAAACTTAAGTCCTCAGGTACAAGCTCTTAACCTCTAAGCCCTCTCTCTAACCACTTAGAAAAATTCTTTTACTAGAGTCCACTATGTTCGGAATTCAAAGGTCATTTGTATAGTCATGTCCTGTGAGTCTACTGCTCTCTGCCTTTCAGTGGCTGCGAGTCTGGCATGTATTTGTCGAGCACCTGCTCTCCAGCGACTGCGTTAGGTGGTGGGGCAATTGAAGCCACGTAGTATAACAAACACTATCCGGGAGTGAGGCAGAAACTTCTGTGAAATGGGAACAAAACCCTTCATATTTACTCTATTCTGTCAGACATTTATGAATCTATTTTGTCATCAAAGAGGCGGAAGCACAGAAACTGCTTTCGCTTCCCTGACATCATTCCCATGGTCCTTTTCATGTTCAGTAGTCCTGTTTGGGCTTGATATTCACTTTCTCATTTAATGTTCACATTAGCCTGAGGTTTGAAGAGATTTGTTCATCCGACACTGAGCACCTGTTGCTTCCTAACTCCTGGGAACAGAAGATGAAGAAGACACAGCCCTGCTTCCAAGGAGTTTTAACCTAGTTCACAAATGACTGCACATGGCACTGAAGCACAGGAAGATGTGGAATCAGTACCAGAGTTGACATCCGAGGGTGCAGCAGACAGCACTGATACACACAGCCATGCACGCACCAGACAGCACTGATGCACACAGTCATGCACGCAGCAGACAGCACTGATGCACACAGCCATGTAGACAGCCACTGATGCACACAGCCATGTATACAGCCACAGCCATGTAGACAGCCACTGATGCACACAGCCATGTAGACAGCACTGATGCACACAGCCATGTAGACAGCACTGATGCACACCGCCGTGTAGACAGCATTGATGCACACAGCCATGTAGACAGCACTGATGCACACAGCCATGTAGACAGCACTTATGCACGCAGCCATGCACTTTCTGCGACAGGTTCTGGGCCAGGTAAGACACCAGATGTAGGTCTTCACTCTCGACTCAGCACTATTCCTCACAGACCATAATAGTCCTTGTGACCACGAATGGGGCAAAAGCAGGCAAAAGCTGCACAGGGTCAGGGTATGGCCTCCCCTGATTGTGGAGTACCACTCAGAATAAGTATCCCGTCTTGGTCTTATACCCACCCCCCACCTCCGTTGCCGCCATCATATCCCTTACCTGCTGCTGCAGAGGGCTACCAGGTCCATGCCTCGCCCTCTCCTCTTCTTCCAGAGCTACCTGAAAGATGCCAGGGAATTAATATAGGCTTTCCTCATTTATTCTTGTCTCCTTGAGTTTCTGCTTATGTGTGCTTTCTAGTTTCCAAAGTGGTGAAAGATATATTATTTTTTCTTCTTTTGCAGGGAGCTTACTGCAGAGCTACTCACAGGAATAATACATTTTAAAAAGAGATTGCTACAGAGGTAGCAAACACTTTAGTTCCAAGTTGTCCTTGTTATGTTGTTAGAGCCATCAGTCTTGACCTCAGGGCTTTGACTAGCCTAACGAAGGGTGCAAAAAGCATCACTTTTGCCTGGGTCTTTATATTTTTAGAAGATGCTTTAAGATTGTTTAAACAGACTAAATTAACTCAATTGAGTATGCATTTTAAGGTCTATTGAACTATAACCATCAATAATGGCGTCTCCCAGACTAGAAGCTCATGGATCGGCACTCTGTACCCTCTAGGAGATGGATTTAATTGGAAGAGAGGTTTAGCGTAGTGTCAAGAACAGGATATATAGGCAAACCTTTTCTGAAAAGGGACAGATCGTAAGTATTTTAGGTTTGGGAGGCATACAGTCGTTATCACATCTGCCTTTGCAGCACAAAAGCAGCCACAGATAACAGCAAAGAAACGGGAAAAAGTACATTCCAAAAAAAGCTTTATTTATAAAAACAAACAGTGGACCAAATCTGCATGTTTGCCACAGTCTGGTAATCCTTAGATTAGAACATCCCCACCAGACTCTGAGTGACTCTCTGGTTCTGTCTCTGGGAGACTCTGGACAATCCACGAATCTCTCCAGGTCTCAGTGCATCTATAAAGTGCAGATAGGAAAAACAATTGACTTTTTAAATATTTTTATTATTTGCGTATGAGAGTTATGTCTGTATGTAAGTGCACCTGTTTCATGAAGTGCTCACTGAGGACAGAAGAGGGTGTCAGATCCCCTGAAACTGTAGTTATGGATGGTTGTTAGCCACCATTTGGGTGTTGGGAATCAAATCTGAGTCCTCTGCAAGAGCAGCCAGTGCTCTGAACTGCTAAGCCATCTCTCCGGCTCTAGTAATTGACTTGTTGGATGGTTCTCAGATTGGAGGAGATGGGACTTCGGGCAATGGCTGGCTCCTGGTGGGAACTCAATAAATGTTAACTGTCACTACTCAGCCAGGAACCCAGTCAGAAGACTCCAGCAAGGACACACAGGAGGAGGACAACTATATCAGGCAAGAAAGAGACCTGAGACCATCATGCCTTGCAAACAAACTCTTCCAATGGAGAGGTAAAGAGAGCTGTAAAGAGACCTAGCCTTTTGAGGCTTTCTCAGACCTTCCCAAATGACTGGCTTGCGCTCTGGAAATCCTGCTCTGTGTAGACCTCTGTCAGTGTCTTTGGAGGCAGCCCCAAGGTACCATGCCAGCAGTCCCACTCCATGCCTCCCTTTCTGCTGGGGTCCTGGAAGGTACTGCAGGGCTGAGCCATGTCAGGTGATGTGTTGTGGTGAATGGTTTTCAGTTTAAGGGTCAGAGTTGTTAGAGGCAGCTCTGCAGTATTAGCCATAAGCTCACCTAGCCAGTATTGTTTAGAGGGAGTTTGGGAATGGTTATCTTGAAATGCCACTGTCGTCCTCCTTCCTCTTGCAGCAATTCTTCATTCTTCAATGTTCTGAGTGTTTGTTTTCATTCTTAGGGTCAAGGATGGAGCTCTGTAATGCCTGTAGAGCATTTATGTAGACAGGGTCCCACTATATTGCTCTGGCTGGCCTGGAACTTATTATGTAGACCAAGCAAGCCTTGAACTCACAGAGATCCACCTGCCCATGCTGGATTGCTGGGATGAGAGGTGTGCCTACCATGCCTGGGCTTCAGTCCATTCTTGAATAGCCAATTGCCATCTGACTATTAAATGAATAATCTTCTAGAAAGGAAAACAAGCTAAAACTCCAAAGTTCAGCAAGCAGAGCTTGGCAATTAATTCTGTGGTGGATAGAGGCCTGGCCACCATGCAGAGACTGAGATGAACAAAGGGAGAACAAGCCAACCAGCCAGCTTTCCATCACCCATACAGTCAGCATTCTCCAGCGCCTTTCTGGCATGGTGCAGTAGGGCAGTGCCAAATGGGGACACAGCTGACATCCACCTCGGTTCTGTCAGACACAGACCAATGGGCCCTGGCACCTGCTTCATCTCTTATTTGAATTGCTTTTGAAAGCCTAGGGTACGGAGAGCCAACAAACCCAGCGACACAATGTGCTCTTGGCCTCGGACAAATGCACTTCAGCTGTCTGCCTCTCCATTATGGTGAGTCATTCTAGAGCGGGGGTGCAGGGAGTGAGGAGAAAGGCCTCTTTCCAAAGGGACTCCATCTTAGCTCTTTGTGCAGCCTGGGTACTGTTGCAGAATTAGGGATGTAACAGAAGGAGGGAAAGAGGGTCCGAGAGCCAAGATGTAGTCAACATGCTCTAGTTCATAGGCAAAGAGTGCTACATGCTGAGACAGGTGGTCATATTGAATCCTGTAAGAAGCCGGGAGTCTTCCTTCTAGAGCACTTCTCTATCAAAAATCCTAGCTGGGCTGGCAATTACCACGACTGACCCTGAAAATAGCCAGAACTTGCTATGTTGGCTTTCCTCAATCTCAAGCTTGCTAACTCTCCTCGGGAGCACCCTTCTTTCCAACTTCCACCTCCTCCCCACATTTCAGGTTGGTAACTCAGTATCTGGGTCCATCCATCAGGAAAGTCTTACTCCACCCTGCAGTAGAGGTGAAATACCTTAGTTATAAACTAGGTTCTTTTAATCTTCACTGTAAGGAGCTGTAAGATGGGGATAGAATAGTGTCCACCTCATGGAGATGAGGAGAATTAAGTGAATGAGCATGTTGGAAACTCAGAACAGTTCTCATACTTTAATAATATTTGAGAAATTGTAGCTACATCTTATATAGAAGAAATCCCATCAACGCCCTCTGGGGCCTTCTCCTGTTGCTGCGTCTTGCTTTTGATGCTTCCATTTCTGCTTGGATCAGTGAGGCTGAGGCCTCTGCTTTGACCTCTCATGACATCTTGGTTTGGCTCCGCTGCCACATTGATTCGTTACTGCTTGGTTTTTCTCTCCAGTCCTGCATCCTGTTACGGGTCCAGAGCTAGCCCGGAGGCCATCAGACCTGGCTCTGGTCCAGGCTGTGACCACTGCAGAGGAGTGGGAGGGGAACCCAAGGATGAACAGGACTGCCCTATCCAGATCAGACCCAGGACATCACCATCTACAGGGTGGGCGTGAGTCAGCCACAATGCTGGCAGGCGAATCTGCCCTTCCAGATGCTCGCAAATGGGCTCTGCAGTCCTTGAGCTCTCTGTCCCTCCCCCCCCCCAGTCTGGCTTCTCCTTAGGGCCTTATCTTGCTCTAGACCAGGACTTGAGACTTTCTGTCCTAAAAAAAAAAGCATTGAGGAGAATTATGTTGATGGAGCGTTGCCATTTTCTATATGATCAGATGTTTATTGTAGATAGTTTTTAATCATAGAAGCAATATAAATTCATATGGTCGAAGGGGCTCAAACTCATAAGAAGGTTAGGAAACATTCAAAGGCTCCCCTCAAACTGGCATGTACTCATTCCACACCTCTCTGGGCAGAACCAGCACGACATTGAGCATCCTTCTAGAAAAATGTTTGCCAAATATGCAATTTATGCAAAAGTATGCACTCTCCATTCCCTTTTATACAAGTGATATACTATCCCTATAGCCCTGCATAACATGACTACTAATGAAGCATTATTTCTTTCACTTTCTAAGATGGCTAGACTCCGAGACCAAAATATTTAAGATACCTCTTGCTAACCTGTGCAGAGTCTTCTAACGAATGAATTGATCTATGATTCATTCTTCCCAAGGTAATCAAGTTCTGATATTTCAGAGAGAGCCGTCATTTTAAAAGCAAAAGAAAACTGTGATCTTAAATAGGTACCTGATAGGGCATGCACACTGACCAGATGCTGGCTATTGTTATGACATCCATATTGCTGTACTATAGAAGGAGGGGTGCCCAGGAAGAGCAGATAAGTCATCTCTGTGCCAGCACTGTTCCTTCTATCCACACAGTCGCCGTGCCTGTACTGCTAGAGTGATGGGTCTTTACCCGCTTCCTTTGAGTCTTACTTCTAAGCCCGCCATGCTCTCTTGTCCCTAGGATATAGTAGGAGATCTGGCTTGTCACTCTCAAGCTTCTTTTTTAAAAACAAGCAAAACTTTATGTATATGTGTGCTTGTCTGTGTGTGTGTCACAAGTGTACAGGCGCCAGCAGAGGGTAGAATAGGGCGTAGATCCCCTGGAGCTAGAATTATAGTCAGTTGGTTGTAACTGCCTGAAGTGCATGCTGGGAACTGAACTCTGGTCCCCTGGAAGAACAGCAAGTGCTCTGAACCACTGAGTCTCCTCTCTAGCCCCCTCAGTCCTCTGTAAGCACACAGCTTCCAAATCTAAATGAAACAGGCAGCCAGTAGTCACTAAACTTACAGGATCCAGGAGACAGGGGTCCCAGCAAAGGAAAAAGGCAAAGAATAACAGGTGTGGGAAATTCCAATACATGAGCTTCGCAGTGGGCTGAAGAAGAAAGAGAAGCCAGTCCCAGAGAAGTCTCCAAGGAAAACGTGTAGCTACTAAGCTACCTGATGTGCTTGACCACACAGAGAGGAACTTTTTTGTAAGTAAACATGACTATAAATTGATGATAAATACATGAGAAAACTGAGGCCATCAAAAATAGAACAACCATTCACTCCTAGAAAAACAAAGGCTCTACAAAGAAGGAAACTAAATAAACAGTGCTTGTGTAGTCACAAAAGTATAAACACAAAATGGTAATTTAGCCAAAATTCGGAGTATAAATATACATGGAAGACAGGAGACATTGGAAGTTAGGCAGCAGAGATGTATAATGAAGTTCATCTTCCAGAGTATAAAAAACAATCTATGTCTCAAAGTATAAAATTAAAAAAAAAATGTAAGAAGTATCTGTGAAATCATATTATTTAGTGGAGGCTCAGGGCTGGAGAGATGGCTCAGTGGTTAAGAGCGAGCCGACTGCTCTTGTAGAGGACCCAGGTTCAATTCCCAGCACCCACATGGTGGCTAAGAGCCATCTTTAAGCCAGATGTGGTGGTGCACACGCCTTTAACCCTAGCACTCAGGAGGCAGAGGCAGGTGGATCTCTGTGAGTTCAAAGCCAGCCTGGTCTACATAGTGTGTTCCAGGTCAGCTGGGGTTACAGGGAGACCCTGTCCCAATGAATAAATAAATAAATAAATAAATAAATAAATAAATAAATAAAATTTAGTGGAGGCTCCCAAAATAAATTTAAAAAATTAGAATGACCAAGGGTTGAGGATGTAGTTCTGTGGTAGTGGCAGAGACCTCACCTAGCATTCACAAGGCCCAAGGTTCAATCCCCAGCACCTTTCAAAATGGTAGAATTACCATACATTCCGGTAATCCTACTTCTGGGTATCTATATAAAACAATTGAATTTAAGGGTTGTAGAGATGGCTCGACAAACAAGAGCACTAGCTGCAATTGTACAGGACCCAGGTTTGATTCTCAGCACCCACATGGTGGCCAAAAACTGTAACTCCAGTTCCAGGGGATCCAACAATCTCTTCTGATCTATGGGCATTGCATGACATGAGTGAATTTACAAACATGCAGACAATAAACTCATACATGTAAAAAACAAAAATAAAAAAAATTAAAAAAATAATTGACAGTCCTTTCTTTTTAAAAATTTTTTTTTTATTAATTTATTTCTGTATGTGTATGAATGTACTGTCTGCATGCAAGTCTGTGCACCCGTGTCGTGCAACGCTGCAGAGGTCAGAAGAGGGTCTCGGATTCCCCTGGAACTGGAGTTCTCCTGGAATTGGAGCTTCAGACAGTTCTCAGCTGCCATGTGGGTGCTGGGGATCGAACCCGGGTCCTCTGTAAGAGTGGTCGGCGCTCTTAACCGCTAGGCCATCTCTCCAGCCCCGACAGTCCTTTCTTGTGCCTATATCTTGGAGGGTTCTGCCTGTTTTCTTCTAGGAGTTTCAGGGTTTCAGGTTTTCTATTGAGGCCTTTGATCCATTTGGAGTTGACTTTTGTGCACGGTGAAAGACAAGGGTCCAGTTTCATTCTTCTACAGGCGGAGATCCAGTTTTGCCAGCACTATTTGTTGAAGATGCTGTCTTTCCTCCATTGCGTGTTCTTGGCACCTTTGTTAAGTATCAGATAGCTGAAAGTGCGTGTATGTGTCTTTGATTGTATTCCATTGATTTACATGTCTATTTATTTATTTGTTTGTTTGTTTGTTTTTGGTCTTCTTGAGACAGGGTCTCCCTGTAGCCCCAACTGTCCTGGAACTCGCTTTGTAGACCGGGCTGGCCTTGAACTCACAAAGATCCGCCTGCCTCTGCCTCCCAGTGCTAGGATTAAAGGCATGCACCACCGTGCCCAGCTTATTTATTTTCTAAATTGAGCTTTTGTGCATTTCTTACAACCTTTCCCAATCAAATTTAGGCCTGCTTCCCTGTCCATGCGGCCCCACCAGAGCTCATGTGTTCTGCCATACATGTTAAATCCTGTCTTGTATCTTTTTCTTAGTATTTTTTTAAATATTAAGATGTAGAAGTTTACTGTTTGGTCAGTTCTTTGAACAAGTCTTTTGTTGTTGTTCCCTTTAATTTTACATTACTCCAAATATACATATGTACACTCCACAGATATACCAAAATGACAGAGTATATAAGGATTTGGTGCTAGGATCCACAAATGAGGAACACCATATATCCTTTGTTTTTGTGGGACTGTATTCCTTCAGTTAGCATAATGGCTTCTAGTTCCATCCATTTACCTGCAAATTTCATGATGTCATCTTTCTTTACTGCTGCATAGAACTCCATTGTGTAGATGTACCACATTTTCATTATGCACTCATCAGTTGAGGGGACACTTGAGTTGCTTCCAGCTCTTTGCTATTGTGAAAAAAGCTACAATAAACACATATGACAGAGGTTTAACATCCAGACTATGTAAATTACTCAAAAAACAAAGGATCAGATCAAGAAAACAAATGACCCAATCAAAGGATGGAGTAAAGAGCTGAATAGAGACTTCACAAATTAAGAAGTAAAGATGGCTGAGAAACATCTTAATAATTAAGGAAATGCAAATTAAAACCATCTTAAGATTTCATCTTATACTGGCAAGACTAGCTATGATCAAGAAAACAAATTATCCCAAATTCTGGAGAGGTTGTGGGGAAAGGGGAACATTCATTCACTGCTGGTGGGAATGCAAAGCCATACAACCCTTATGGAAAGCAGTGTGGAGAATACTTAAAAGACTCAAAATGAACCTACCACTTGACCCAGTCATACCACTCCTGGGTATATACCCAAAGATTCATCCTATTGCAGAAACATGTCTATTATTATTTTTTAATTTTGTTTTTTTTTTTTTGGCGGTGCCATTTGGTTCTTGTGACTACAGCTCTGTAATACAATCTGTGATCTGATATTGTGATCCCACCAGCAGTGTTCTTTGTGCCCAAGATCACTTTGGTTATCCAAGGTCTTTTGTGATCCCATATGAATTTTAGGATGATTTTTTTCTACCTTTGTGAAGAATGTTGTGGATATTTTGATTGGCATTGCATTGAATCTATAGATTGCTTTTGGTAAGATGGTCCTTTTCATAATATTGATTCTACAAATCCATGACCATGATAGGTCTTTCCATCTCCTAAGTGTCTTCTATCTCTTTCTTTAAAGATTTTTTTTTCTATATTAGACATTGGCTGTTCAGGCATTAAGGTCAACAATCAATAAGTGGGATCTCATGAAACTACAAAGCTTCTGTATAGTAAAAGAAACAACCAAGGAAGGAAAGTTGAAACTTACTCACTGAGTGGAAGAAAATTTTTACCAGTGACACATCTGACAGAGGATTAACATCAAGAATATACAAAGAACTCAAAAAAAGAAAGAAGAAAATAAGCAGCCCAATAAAAAGATGGACTACAGACCTGAACAGAGAGTTCTTAAGTGAAGAAATAAAAAGGCTAGGAAACACCTTAAAACTGCTCAAAATCCCTAGCATTTAGAGAAATGCAGTTAAAAAACACTTTAAGATTCCATCTTATGCCAGTCAGGCTGTCTAAGATCAAGAGAAAAACAAATGACTCCCAATGCTCGTAAGGATGTGAAGAAAGGGGAATGCTCATTCTCTGCTGGTGGGAATTCAAACTCACGCAACCACTATGGAAAGCAGTGTGGAGAACTCTCAAAAAAACTAAAAATGAACCTACTCTATGGTCCTGTTATACCGCTTCTTGGCATATACCCAAAGGACTCATCCTACTGTAGCGATTCCTGAACATCCATGCTTGCTGCTGCTCTCCCAGCAATAGTGAAGAAATGGAAACAACTCAAATGTCCCACAACTGATGAGTGGATAAGGAAAATGTGGGACGTTTACGCGATGGAGTAAATTTTAGCTTACCATAGTAAATTTAGCTTACCATAAGCTAAACATGGATCCTTATATTTATAGACAAGCATACCGTGCACCATGCATCAAGGAAGCTTTTCCACGATGGGTAGACACAGAGAATATATAGCTAAGAGATTCCCAGTCCTGGGTGACACATCTCCCATTGACCCCTAGGCTCATGGAACACAGTGGAGTGAGGTATAGAGAGAAAATTAATGTATCCCTCAACCCTTACCATTGAAGTTCCCTTATACGACAGAGTGTGATGCACACAGAAGGCCCCAACAGGCCAACTCTTAGAGAATAAGAGACTCTAGGGCGTGTGTCCCTGGGTCGGACTCTTGTATTGAATCCTTCCCACCCATTGCAGAGGAGGGGGCAGAAAGACTGTAAGGACCAGGGTTGGGTTCATGAACACAGGGGAGCAGAAGATTTCAGATGACCAGAAGCTTACACTGTAGAATTTGTGGCAGTGGTGGCATGGAGCACAGGACCTATGCCAACTCAATTAAACACGGATACAGAGGGGAGGAGAGAAATGGGTGGTGGGCCAGCACTAGACTGAGAAATACTGAGGACTGACTGCTACTGGGTAAAGGAGAGAATGCCTTACTTATGATCTCTAGATGGGCTGACTAGACTCCAATGGATGCATTTTCATTTAAGGACATCTGGGTGCACATGCTTGACTGCATAGGTCTTACCATGTATTGTGGAATGCATGTGGGTCTGGTGGATGTTGGGATGGGCTTGGATAGGGGAGGGGTCTAAACTTGATTGAGAACTGTGCTATGAAACTACAAAAGTTTAATATTTTTTTAATTAAAAAAAGAACATATTTGAGGCTTAAGAGCTGCTTCTAGGCCCACGTTCATTGCAGCACAATCCACAATAGCCAAGAAGCAGAACACCTCAAATGTCCACTGAAGAACAAAGGGATGGAGAAAATGTAGCAAGCACCAACATGCGCTGGAACATCTACAACCTTCACATGAAAAATTCCTATCACTTACTATAACAGATGAAACTTGAGGCAAGAATGACTGTTTCACATCAAAAACCTTGAGTGTAAAATGTGTAACTCACAAAAAATATCAGTTTAAAATTCATTCAAGGACAAGAGAAAACAAAGTTTCAATGGAAAATGGATCAAAGTTACAATTCAAGAAGGAAATACAAGGAGCTAATGGAAACAAAAACAGATTGAAACCCAGTCACTGAAGAAAATGAATGGTGTTATTTTTCTTAATAAAAGTAGAAAACTGGGAGCTGTAGATGGCTCGGTGGTTAGGAGCACTGGCTGCTCTTTTAGAGGAATGAGTTCAGTTTGTGCATGTGCTATACATATGTACGTGCAGGCTAAACACTCAAAATATAAAGGAAGAAAGGGAGAGAGAGAGAGAGAGAGAGAGAGAGAGAGAGAGAGAGAGAGAGAGAAACTGCTGCCCAAGCCAGTGTCATTCCACAGTGGCGTGAGCTGAATGAAGCCCAGCCTCACAAACCATCTGTGCGACTTGGGCAAAGGAAGAGGATCAGCTGGAGCAAGAAGGAGGACAGAAGAAGGTAGCGGATGACGTCAAATACATTACACATGGCTGTGAAATGCTGAGCTCAGTTCCCGGTACCCATATCATGCAGTTTGCAGTTGCCTGAAACCCTGTCTCCCAATGATCTGACGCCTTCTTTTGGCCTCCATGGATACCTGCACTCATGTGCACAGACCCACGCACAGCCACACATACTTAAAAAGAATAAAAGAAATCTTCAAAAAGAAAATGACATAATGAGGCTGGAGAGATGGCCTAGCGGTTAAGGGCGCCGACTGCTCTTACAGAGGACCCGGGTTCGATCCCCAGCACCCACATGGCGGCCGAGAACCGTCTGAAACTCCAATTCCAGGAGAGCTCCAGTTCCAGGGGAATCCGAGACCCTCTTCTGACCTCTGCGGCATTGCACGACACGGGTGCACAGACCTGCATGCAGACAGTACATTCATACACATACAGAAATAAATAAAAAAAAAATTAAAAAAAAAAGAAAATGACATAATGAAACCCATTATTTTGTACAATGGTTATAAGCTAATTTTAACAAAAGAGAGGAAAAAAAGTGAGTTTTTATTTGTTTTTTTGTTTTGTTTTGTTTTGTTTTAACATTATGATACATTCCTCTGCTAAAATATCCTCCATTCCAATGCTGCCTTCAATAGCAAAGGTTTGGAGAGGACCAAGCCTATGTAGTAAAGGAATTTATATAGAGTATAGGATAATTGTGCACACATTAAAATGATATCCAAGGTTCATTTTTTAAATTACCTTGAAAAGGCTTATAGCATTTTGTTAAATAAATAAAGCAAAAGTCAAATTGGATAATATCAATTAAAAATATAGGGTTTTGTCTGGGTATTGGAATTGTAGACTCTCTTCCTTTCTCTACTCATGGATATGTGTGTACATGGACATATATAAATATATTGCATGCATTTAGTTTTCAACAGAAACAACAGGAATTCTTAGTTAACACTGGTTTAAAAAATTCAGAGAAATAATTTGTCAGCACAAATTATCAAACAGGACTCCTACAATTGCTGCAGCACTCTGTACCCTACAGCTGATCTGACCTCTGAGATCAAACACTAGTTTGCAGAGGCCTGAGCTGGGCAATCTCCTCTAGCTTTTGTTGACTGCCTTAGAGAGAAGTGTGCAGACTGTACATCATTTACCAGAAAATAAGAGTAAGCTCCTATCTGGGTCAGTCTGAGATTGCATTCCTGTTTTTCTAGTTTCTAAGGGCCCTGGAAATCCTCCTGCATTCCAGCTAGTGGCCCTCTTAACTGGTAAGAAGAGCTGTCTGCAGGAGGTGCAGGGAACCTCCAAGGATGCATCTTTTGAGTTGCCTGCTGCAGTAGCCTTTTCAGTGATGCAGCTGCTTCTGAGTCACCCACCCTTTCCTATAAGTAACGCCATCACCCATGTCTGTATGTAACCCCCAAACACATTGCTTCACCAAACTATACTTGGGTAGACTCATTTCTTTGGTCTGTTGTTGGTGTCCAGCTGCGGCTAACAGAAATTTGTTTACATCTCCCTAGGAAAAGTGATGACGCATGGGGGTTTGGTGAGTTTATCCCATTTTGTAGAGCCAGTGCAAGTTCCCCATTGTAAGGGTAGCCCAGTGTTGTTGTAGTGTTTCCTGCATCCCTGTGTATACACAACCCTCTGCACAGGAAGCTGCTTGATGAATTAAGTTCCTAGATCCGGTGCTGTCAGCTGCCAGCTTCTGCTCTCTGGTTCTACCTCCAAGACCTGCTCAACGTCCAAACCCGCTCCATCACTAATGACCGGATTTCGTCACTTCAAAGGAAGGCAAGATTGGGATCTTGTAATTTTGGGTCTTTTTCAAAAATAGAAAATGGACATCAGACCCATTCTGTGTGTGTCGTGTCAGCCACCTTCAGAGTGTCTTCACAAATGGAGAGATGTAAAATGGGTCAGGAAGAGAAGGCAGGATAATTACGCACAGATCAGTCATAATTAAGCTATTTTGAAGCAGCAAGGCTGCCGTGGAGTCTGAGAGCATATTAGGTTGGAATGAGTGTTTGATGTGACAAAACAGAAAAAATAATTACCAGGTAGCTTCCGGGACAAGAGCACCATGGCAACCAAACCAAGCGAACTACCTCAGCTAGCTTGTGACTAACGGGAACTGAATTGAATGAAGCATAATTTTGCAAATGAAAAATGAAGGGTAGGATAACAATAACGTTTATGACTTTTTTCTCTAAGGACTTCATGTAATCTTTCTTTACTGAAATCCATGCTGCAGAGAGACTTAGGATCCCAGCTATGCAAAATTAAATATCTTTAACATTTAGGGTTTTTTTTTAGGGTTTTGTTATTGCTGTTTTCTGAGACTAGGTCTTGCTCTACAGAGCAGGGTGACCTGGAACTTGTAGGAATTCTTGCCTCAATTTCCTGAGTTCTGGGAGGAATCACAGGTGTGAACCACCATATGACTTTAAACTTTAACCCTATTGATTTGGGACCACAGAGCTGAGCAAAAGTAGAATTTCTAACTTCACACTCAAATGTCCACATCCTACACCTTTCTTTTTAAAATATTTATTTATTATTTTATGTGTATGAGTGTATTTCTTGCATGTGTGTAAGTGCACTCATGTTATGCAATCTTAAGTTGGATCCCCCGAAACTGGAGTTACAGACAGTCATTAGCTGCCATGTGGGTGCTAGGAACCCTGGTCCTCTGTAAGAGCAGTTAGTGTTCTTAACCACTGAGCCACTTGTTCTTTCTTATACTTCCCATAATCACAGACTGGCCCTCAGGACCTGGTGAAAGTTTGGGGGCCCTGGAAGCAGCCAGCCCTGCACCATTGGATGGGGATATGTTCCTGCTTGGCACCCTCTGACTGTTTCCATACTCTGGTTGTCTTTGACCTCTAGAGACATTGGAAATCAGATGATGTTTTGCTATGGAAAGTTCTGTTCTTGGGAATATGACCAAGTTTTTGATATGGGTGAATTGTTTACATGTATTGCTTATAACTCCCAATACACATCATAATACCTCCAGGATTTGAGTACTTTAGTTAATCCCACCAAAAATAAACAAATAAATTAAAATCAACAAAAGAAGTTGATTTCCCACAGTAATTTAGGAGGGAGAGAAGTCAGGAGAGCTGTTGTTTCCAGACAGACTGGACTGTAGACTTTGCCCATCACTAGAGGGAAGATTTTCTTCCCCTCACCTCTCTTCCTCACTTCCTTGCTCAGCGATTGGTCCGCTGTTGTGGATCTGATTGCTAAGATACTAGGACACTCACTTAGGCCACATTCACATGTGGACCCTGGTGCTGGGAGTTTGTGGCTCTCTCTCCTGTATGCTACTGAGTCAGGGAAGACATTCTGGTCCTGTTTACAGGTTCCCAGCAAAACTCAAATTGAAATTTAAGCTCCATTATGAGGTACTTCGATCCGTATCTCATGGTATCCTCTAGCATGCTGGGACTCTGCAGAGTCCCCACCACCAAGTAGGCACTCAGAAGATAATGGCCCCTCCACTTTGGACCTCCCGACTTCCGGAGCAGTGAGCTAAACTAGTGTTTATTCTTTTTAAATTCCTGACTCTGTGCTATCAAACTATAGTATCAGAAAACGGACTAAGCCCTCCACCCATGCCTATCTTCTTTTATTTTTTTCAGTGGCAGAGGAATTGGTCTTGGCCAGGTTAGGAGAGAACCTATGATCTCTTTTTCTCCTAGTTGCTATAGAGGAATGTGGTCTTCTTTCTTTTTCTTTTTTTCATTTTTTCAATACTGAGGATTGAGCCTAGGCTTTGAACATGCTTGATAAGCACTCTACTACTAAGCTTTGCATCAGCCTTATTTATCATTTTTATTTTTAGATCTAGTCCTGCTAAGTTGCCTAGACCAGCCTGGAACTTACTCTGTGACCTCGGTAAGCCTTGAACTTGTGTCCTCCTGCTGCAGCCTCACAGGCTGCTAGGATGACAGGCCTGGAATACCTAGCTCACATGGAGAGGCATCTTGGGCTTTTGCTGACAACTAGAAGGGTTCCCAGGTCACATTGTTACTGTTAGTCTAAGAGCTACTCTTTGGGAGTCATCAACTAGAAACATTTGTGTGATGTTGAGGTGGAAAAGAGGAACCATTTCCATATTATTAGATCTGGGGACCAAAAGACAGACATTTATCTATTTGACCTACATTTATAAAAGATATTCTTGTTTTGCTCAAATTCAGACTGTATGTTCAGTACTATGTATTCAGAACTATATATTCAGACACTAGTAGTAGCTAAAGAAGGGTTAGCACCTACCAGTCCCTATGGCTTTCCCTCTGGAATTAGTGGCTCAACTTTGACTTTCTGTCCTTTGTGGTCATATCTCTCATGGGTCTTCTTCTTCTTCTTCTTCTTCTTCTTCTTCTTCTTCTTCTTCTTCTTCTTCTTCTTCTTCTTCTTCTCCTCCTCCTCTTCTTCTTCTTCTTCTTCTTCTTCTTCTTCTTCTTCTTCTTCTTCTTCTTCTTAATCTTCTTCTTCTTCTTCTTCTTCTTCTTCTTCTTCTTCTTCTTCTTCTTCTTCTTCTTCTTCTTCTTCCTCTTCCTCTTCCTCCTCTTCCTCCTCCTCTTCTTCTTCTTCTTCTTCTTCTTCCTCTTCTTCTTCTTCTTCTTCTTCTTCCTCTTGCTTTGCTTTGTCCTTTTATCAGCAGAGCCAGCACTGTGCATCAGTAGGCACAGTGCACCTTTCTCCCTAGCCCAGCTAAGTCCTCTTACTGGTTCCTGCCCCGGGGGGACTCTGTAGCATAGAAGCCATGCATAGAGACTCTGTAGCTCAGCATGGTTAGTTACTTAAAATGGAACTATACAATTAGAGCTGATGACTCATTTTTGCCCGAGACTGTACACTTCAGGAGATCAAGCTCTGCTTCTGTAAAGGGGCAGAGTGCCTGCCAGGTACAGGTCAGAACCACACAGAGAAAGGACATGGCCTGTAGCAAGGGACAAGTAAGTGGCACGGTCAGCGGCTAAAGCAGGCCAGGGCTTATATGAGTACTTTGAGTAAGAACAGTCACTTATCTCTGCTCTTCCTAATGAGGGACTTATTATTGATTGTTTGATTGAGGTTCTGAGGATGGAACCAAGGACTGTGCACATGCCAGGCAAATGTTCTATCACTAAGCCACGTCCCCAGCTCTGAGGAGTGGATTATTTATTTATTTATTTATTTATTTATTTATTTATTTATTGTTTTTTATGCATATGAGTGTACCGTCTGCATGTAGGTTGGTGCACCCATGTCATGCAATGCCATGGAGGTCAGAACAGGGCATCGGATTCCCCCAGAACTGGAGTTAAAGATGGTTCTTAGCCACCATGTGGGTGTTGGGAATCGAACCCGGGTCCTCTGCAAGAGCAGTCAGTGCTCTTAACCACTAAGCCATCTCTCCAGCCCCAGGAGTGGATTGTTATCAGACAAGAGTTTGTTTCATTATTATTACCATCACAATTCTAGCTTCCACTTCTGCCTTCCCATACCCAGCTCCTTGGCAAACTGGCCAGGCTGGAGAGGATGCGTGCACTGATGTGAGTGCTCTTAGGAGCCACTAGGCAAGACAGGAAAGCAGCTGACAGACTCGAGTGCTTACACCAGGCCTATGAGTCATGTCTGGGTCTCAGACTACTCAGCAGGTGAGCCTAGAGCTGATACTAGCCCAAGAGGGAACAAGGGACAAATGGCTTCTTTTTATAGCTTCCGGGTGGCTAGAGATAGAATGGTACAAGGTTTAGACTTGGGAGCAAGGGCGACCAGGTTTTGATCTCAGTTTGCCATTAGAAACAGCAATTCGATAAATAACTACTATCACATTTATGAGCTGTGGAATCTTGGGCAGAGCCATGAACTCTTCTGGTTTCCATTTATTTGGATCAAAGTGGGGATTGTGATCCTCCCCCACACCTCCCACAAAGTTTTACAGATTAAAAAATAACTTTAAGATAAATATGAAAAATGGTTAGGGCACATCATTTGGGACATGACAAGTTCTCTAGGGGATTAATTTTTGTTCCCTATATCACAGCATTTCTTTAAATAGCATTTGACCATTTGCAACTTGTGCATCTGTCAAGCAAGCCCTTGTACTTAGAATGTCCACAGCCTTATACTTAGTACTCTGAGCACATCATAGCTATGCCCTCCTCCAGACTGCCACCTTACCTAGAAGGTCTGTCCACAATACCTCCAGTGACCCTGACTGACACAGGGGTACAAACTCAGAACAACATTATGGTGGGAGACACACTCTAGTTCCTCACAGGAAGAAGCCTGTAACCACATCCTCCCCAGGCTTGTTCCTCTGTGCTTTCCCAGTTTGTATCTTCCCCTTTCCTCCAGCAACTCCCTCAGTATTTGTTTTATTCTCTATTTGTAAGTCGACCCAAGTTTTTCTCCTCAGGAAAAAAAAATTAGACACAGGGAAACTTTATAACCTTATAGAGAATTTTAGATAATTTGAAACACTTCTGAGCTTCAAAAACCAAAGGTTTTTCTTTATACACGGTTCTATTTATCTTTAGTCTTCACAAACAAATGCCACTTCAAATATGAAATGATATTCAACTATTTCTTCTCTATTTCAACTTCTCTTCTGTTTCTGTTTCAGTAGATGTCAGCCTGATTTACTTCCTTTACAACTTCAAGTATCATAATCAATACTTGGACTTTTCACAATCTGTGAGTAAGAAGTGGAAAGTTTTTACTCCCAAATAGTCTACATTCTCAATTATAGTCACACAGTGTTTTCAGCTCTGGAAGCTAGTGAAAATGATAACTCTTTCCAGATTGGTTTACTATACCGATAACCTTTAGAGGAGAAATGTAATTATATATTTTTCAGTTTGGTGGGAGATACCCCAATTCCT
Organism: Rhizomys pruinosus; assembly: GCA_009823505.1. Lineage (NCBI taxonomy): Eukaryota > Metazoa > Chordata > Mammalia > Rodentia > Spalacidae > Rhizomys > Rhizomys pruinosus. The sequence continues at coordinate 34,832 of VZQC01012855.1, read as the reverse complement.
TAGCAATTTATAGAACTCTGGAGTAAACATGTTGGTGGAATTCAACAATTTTTGTTTCTAGTTTTCAAAAGTTGAAGTCACTCCTCCCAATTTTTGAGATACTGAGGATACATCAAGGGCTTTGAGCCTCCTAGGCAAGTGCTTTGCCACTGAGTTACACTCCCAAACTTATCATCCACTCTTGAAACAGGGTCAAAATAAGTTGCCCAGATTGGTCTTGAACTTTTGATATCATACCTCTGTCTCACAACTAGCTGGGATTTCAAGTCTGTGGTACCACTGTGCCTGGCTGAAAATCCTTTCCATAAAAACTTCCTCAATACTGCCATGAGTAAACTCAGAAGCCAGATTCTGCTGAGTCTAATGAATCAAATAAATGGATCATAAAATGTCTTTACTTTTATTGACTGTGATATAATAAAAAGTATATTTGGTCTTTACACCTAGTTCCTATCATAGAAGACTTCAAACTCTTCCAATTTCCTGAATAGTAGGAGAGTCTTGGGTTGAAATATACATGAAAGAAATAATTAATAAGCTGGATGTTATTAAACTTATGCAAAAGATATGGCCAAGAGACCAAAAATACAAGTTACTGACTGTGAGAAAATATTTGCAAAAGTTATATCTGATAAAAGATTGTCATCCCAAACATGCAAAGAACTTTGAAATTCAATAATAAGTAAACAAAGAACCCAATTAAAACAGTACTTCACTACAGAAGATTCACAGATGACAAATAATATCATGAAAAGATGCCTAACATTATGCCCTTAAAGAAACATAAAACAACCCAGAGTCACCACAGTGTGCTTACTAGAAAGGATAAGAGGGCCACATGGTCCTGAATGGAGCAACAAGAATGCTCATTCATTGTTAGTGAGAATGCCAAATAGTATGGCCACTTTAGAAAAAGTATGGTTCAGCGATAGAGTGCTTGCAAAAAAAGAAAGAAAGAAAGAAAGAAAGAAAGAAAGAAAAAAGAAAACAGTATGGCGGTTTTCTTCCAGAACCAAAGATACTCTTTACTCATATGATGCAACAATTACTGTCCTTGGTGTCTCGCCAAATAAGTGTACATTTGATGTCCAGATGAAAACAGACACATAGATATTTATAGCAACTTTATTCTTAACTGCTCAGACTCAGAAGCAATCAAGACATCCTTCTGTAGGTGAGTGGTGTGAAAATAAAAGGAGACCAGATAAATGGAAAAAGCAAACACCATTTATTCTAGACAGTACAGCAGAAGAATCTCTACCAACACTCTCATTCTTACAGATATCAAAAGTAGGGGAGGGTAGGAAGCTTTACAGATGGCCAAGGGGAAGATTCGGGGCTGATCTGGTGAGATCCGTCGCTGTGGGGAAGCAGTAGTTTGACTAACTAGGAGTGGGGTACCCTGTGTGACTGGTTAGGGGTGCATATTGATCTTTTCCTGGTTGGTCTCAAATTGGAAGCATAAACAAATACAAAAGCTGTCAATTATTGATCAAGTCCTGGTCATTAGAGGCCAGACGCTACAAAGGTTATTATCTTCCTGGATGGTCACTAGAACACAGTATAGCTTTCTGACATATGCCAAGCTGGCTTCTGGGATGTTTATTATGGTAATAATAGAGTATAAAGGAGTTGCGTTTCCAGGACAGATCCTAGATCAAAGCTCCATTTTTATAAATTATATAGCCATTTTTTTGAATATTTAGTTTAAAAGTGGTCAGAGTGTGGTACATTTAGACAAAAATTACTGTTCAGTGCTAAATAAAAGATGAGCTATCAAGCCATGAAAAGATAGGGAGGATAATTAAATGCATATTGCTTAGTGAAAAAGTGGGTCTAAAAAGGTACACAGTATCATAATTGTAACTATATAGCACTCTGGAAAAGGCAAAACCATGGAGACAGCAGAAAGATCACTGGTTGCCAGGGGTTGGGGAAGATAAATGGACAGGCAGAACACAGAGAGTTTTTGCAGCAGTGAAATTATATGGTGTCATAACGGTGGATACATGCCATTTGAATAGATGTCCAGTGTGGTGGAGGTGCCCCAATGTGGTGGTGCCTGGACAAAGACAACCTGACTCTGGGAGTCGTTTACAGCAACAGTGAGCCCCATCTGTCCTCAGAGCTTTTTCCTTCTGAGATGGCTCAGAACTGTTCTAACCAAGGGCGTACTCTTTTTATTGAAGCAGCCCATCCAGCATGACATGCGAAAGAAATGAGGAACTCTGTCTTATCAGGGAAGGATTTTCTCTTTCTCACCCTACTGACCCAGGACAGCACCCACAACCACAAACATACGTTCTCAGGCACCCACCTGCTGTTTGCAACGTAAACTGTGGATAACTTGTTGCCTCCAACCTTGCTGCTTCCAGTACTGGTTTTTCCCAGCATATACATGTATATATGTTATTCTGAGCCAAGGGCAAGGAAGGATCATGAAGAAGAATTAGGGACCATCATCTTTAAGGTTAGAGCTATGTGTTTATCATGGCTTGTAAAAGTTGATTACAAGAGGAGCCCAAGGCCTAGTAAGATTGTTTATATTGTTTTCCCAAAGGCTAGCTAAATTTAAACAAGCTGATTAACAGTGGGAAGGCAGATGGACTCTATTATGTTACAGGATCTCAAAATATAAGATTAACTTTGGTTACAAGATTAGGTAAAATTCCTATCTGTAAAAGAAACCATTCTCAGAAAAGTCATCCCCAAGTCCAGGCCCACAGGATGCACGCCCCCATGAGTGAACCCTAACATCATAAACTAAGGACTTGGTTGTAATCAGTGTACCCCTCTGGTGAGGGTGGCAATAGAGATAAGGGGGCTAGGGTGATAAGGCAATCTCTTCCAGCTCATTTTTGCTACCAATTTAAACTGCTCTAACACTAGTCAATTTAAGAATAAAGTTTTAGAATTAGTCTACAGTGATAGCAAGTGCTCGGCATTGCAGTGTGTCAAATGCTACAGAATTGATGACCCTAAAGTGGTTACTTTTATAGTATGTGAATTCTGCCTCAGTTTAAAAATTGAGCATGTGGGCTGGAGAGATGGCTCTATGGTTAAGAACACTGAATGTGGGCTGGAGAGATGGCCTAGCGGTTAAGAGCGCCGACCGCTCTTACAGAGGAGCCGGGTTCGATCACCAGCACCCACATGGCGGCCGAGAACCGTCCGAAACTCCAATTCTAGGAGAACTCCAGTTCCAGGGGAATCCGAGACCCTCTTCTGACCTCCGTGGCATTGCACGACATGGGTGCACAAACTTGCATGCAGACAGTACATTCATACACATACAGAAATAAATAAAATTAATAAAAAAAATTAAAAAAAAAAGAACACTGAATGTTCTTGCAGAGGATCTGGGTTAGATTCCCAGCACCCACGTGGCAGCTAAAGCTAACACCTGTCCTAATTCCAGTTCCAGGGAATCTGACACCCTCTTCTGACTGCCACGGGCATTGACTAACACAGGGGCACTTACATACATGCAGGCAACACTCATACACAGAAAATAAAATAGAATAAATAAAAAGATGGGCATATACTAAACAGAAACGCATGATGTCTATTCTCATTTGTGCCTTGGCTGGTCATCGCCAGGACTCAGACAGATCCAGGCCTGCTGGCACTGGGGCCCTGCCAGGGATGGGAGGAGGATGGCAGGCAGTGTGGCCCGGCTGCTCATAAAGAAGGGGGATAGAATTTCCGTTCTGACATTTCCCTGTCATAACTGTTTGTCTCTGTTCTCTAGCCTCTGAGGTTAATGTGCCTCAGCAGCAGGACACTGTGGGATTCCAAAAGGTCTGGCAGTCCTGGGGGCAAGGCTGCTACTGTGTGTGGGTAGGACACCTCACCACTTACAGCAGCATCCTGCTCTGTTGTTCCTTGGGCTCTCTCCATGTCACGCCAGCGTCTTCCCAGCATGTGCTCATACAGTTTCACTGAAGACTCATGGGAAAACTCAGCATAGTCAGGCTTTGGGCTTTACTGTGTCCTGGCTCTGTCTACCCAAGTTTCCAGGCAGAAGTGTCCCCCGAGCCCAACCCAACACTGTGCTGTAGGCCTGTCCTTAGAACAGGGATCTGTTTCAAGTTTCTCTTTCCCAGAAGTCTGGAAACGTCCACTGTTCCCACACTCTCTGTCCCTTCTCTTTTCTCCTTCACAGACCCAGGGAAAAGCAAAAGTCAGACATCAGCAAAACCAGAAGGAGCTGATTGTATAAACATGACATTTTTTAGAAGAAGGAAACAAACAAACAAAAAAATCAAACCCTCCAAAATATAGAGTTCAGCCTCTCTAGCTAACAGAGAAATTCCAAATACAACTCCCATTGTTTGCTCACTAGACTAGTTATGCGAGCTCTCAGCAGGTGTGGAGCAATGGTGTTTCAAGATGGACAGTTTTCTAGAATCAAATAAAATAATGGGTGGAATACCCAGCTTTGAATAAGCGCTGTTGCTGCTTGGCTCCACATCCTTTCCTCCTTAAGGCATAAACAGGAATGCTTGCAGCCCCAAGCCTGCCCATGGTTTCATACAACCTCTTTACCAAAAAACAAGGCTGTTTGGGATGAAAGGGATCTGCCCTAATCCTCACAGACACTGGGCCCAAGCTGCCTTGCTCTACCTGGTGGCTCATTGTGTTTCTACCCTGGGTAGTTACCAAGTGAATGGAGTGATTTCCAGCCCCTCCTGCAGAGCTTCCTACAAGTAACCGCCCCCCACCCCCATTGCCCAGCTTTGCTAGCATCTGGCATCTATTGGGCACAACAGAGTCATTGATGGAGACTGGAAGATTCAGTGGTGCTCCCTCATCCAAAGGTCATCGGTGTGGGAGACAGACAAGACAGATCCACACCCTGACACCATGCTTGCAGGCGGTACTTGGGGCTGCACTTCGTGCAGGTGAGGTGCATCCGAGGCCGATGACCCCAACCTCCCTGGGCTCCCTGCCTGCTACAGAGGGGAAATAAACACAGGAACCAGAGACGCTGATGATAGGGAAGATGATGATGGTGTACAGCAATGATGAACAGAACCAGAGACACTGATGATAGGGAAGACGATGATGGTGCACAGCGATGATGAACAGAACCAGAGACACTGATGATGATAGGGAAGATGATGATGATGGTGCACAGCGATAATGAACAGAACCAGAGACGCTGATGATAGGGAAGATGACGATGGTGCACAGCGATGATGAACAGAGCCAGAGACACTGATGATAGGGAAGACGATGATGATGATGATGGTGCACAGTGATGATGAACAGAACCAGAGATACTGATGATAGGGAAGATGATGATGGTGCACAGCAATGATGAACAGAACCAGAGACACTGATGATAGGGAAGATGATGATGGTGCACAGGATGATGAACAGAACCAGAGATGCTGATGATAGGGAAGATGATGATGGTGCACAGGATGATGAACAGAACCAGAGACACTGATGATAGGGAAGATGATGATGGTGCACAGTGATGATGAACAGAACCAGAGACGCTGATGATAGGGAAGATCATGATGGTGCACAGGATGATGAACAGAACCAGAGATGCTGCTGATGATGGCCCATACCAATGCTCCAGGTGGCATGACCTGGGAAGCTAGCAAAATGCTAAGAAATTGGGCTGTTATCCTACACTGCAGTCCTCCCCAAGGGATGGAAGCCTTCAAATCTATCTGAGCTCTATTTGAAAGGTTCTCTGAGTAGCTGCATAGATCTGTTCCTAGCTTCCTAAGTCAGACTCTCCCTGGCATTTACTGACTTTCTTCAGAGTCATGTGTTTCCCACCATGAGGGGAGGCAAGGAAATCTCTGTGAAGGTACTTGTGAAAACCCAGTTAACAAACAGGATCTGTTGGCTGGGTCCTGCCCTCCTCTTTGGGCCTTCTCACTGCTGAACTGATAGCCTCACCATCAAAGGGATCCACAATTGTTTTTTAGAGACATTTCCTGTAAAGCTCCTTGTGTCAAAATCCAGTTCTCAAAAATTTTGCTTTGTAAAGTATCTTCGAGAAATCCTATAAGAACATGTCTGTGTCCTTAGAGGGCCATCATCACCGTTCTTTGCTTTGACTGGGATCTTGCGCAATGTGTTCTTTTGGACGTTGTCTGAATGTAGTTTAGTCTGTTACATCCCAGGAGCCACTCTGATGATGTGTTCCCTTAAAATATGTACTGTAGAACAAAGAACCTGTCACCCCCCTGGATGGTGGGGCTGTAGGGGTTCGGGCACAACAGCCTGCAGATTGGTTCTGCACGAGGGATGCTTGTACTCACGGATTATCACTTATAGCTAAAAAATGAAAAAAAAAAAAAACCGAGAGAAAGATGCAGGACAGTTACGGCAGAATGCATGATATGGGATGGGGCGGGGGTGGGGGGGGGAGGGGAAGGGGAAATAAGCCTGAACTGAATTGGAAAAAGTGTATGAAATGCACAAAGCATCGATAAAAATTAAAAAAAATTAAAAAAATATGTACTGTAGTTCAAATGGAAGACATGGAGAGGCAGGTGTGGGAAGAGTCATGCCCCTTTCCTGGACGCACAGATGCAGCTCTCCTGGACCTGGATTCCAGGTCACTTTGGCCTTGGGAGTTTATGTTCCTACCTGAGCTCTTTCCAGGGTTAGGCTGTATCTTCTCCTCCCAGTGGTCTTTATCTCGCTCATAAGAATAGTTTCAAAAGGTAGTGATGCAAAGGAGAGGCCGGGTTGGGATTTTATACATTTTGGCTCAGATCTCTTGTTGCCCAGGGTTTGGGATTGTTACCTAGTTACCAGAAGAGTCTGGCTGAGGATCCAAGAAAGTGAGTTTGACACTGAAAACTTTTTTAAAATGCCAGATGTACTCCAATGTTTGGATAAGTGTGGCAGATGAAGCATGCCAGAGTTGGAAAACAGTACAAGCCTGAAACCCACTCAGAACCCACAGCCTCTGTAGTTATGATTTCCCCATGTTTTTCTCCCCCCACATCCTTTAATAACACACGGTGGTGACATATTTGTGTCCTGCCAAGCATTCCTCTACCTATCACTAATGATGAATTGAGTAATCACGTCTTTCAGAGTGATTTTTATATGTTCCATAAAATTAAGAAATAAAAAACAGTGGGCCTTGTTCTAGGAAAGAAGGAAAGGGACAAGGAAAGATCCATCCCCCCACCCTGTTTCTCTGTTTATAGAGAAGCCCAGCACACTGTCGTTTTGTGAATATTCTTTGATTTGTATGTCCTCCTGCTAAGCCTGTGATTCAATAGCACAGATGGAAGATGGAGTCAGTGAGGCCGGAGCAGGGCCTGAGAACGTGCCTCAGGTGCTCAGACAATGCCACTGGGAGAAGCACTAGGATGGTCTCTCAGGCCTGGCTGCTTGACAGAAGCACTGGTAGTGCTGTTAAACTTGAGATGCCAGGGCAGCTGTAGAAGAATAGTCATCGAAGACCACACAGTACATTTGATTTGTTTTTATTTTATGTGTAGAAGTATTTTTCCCTGCATTGCGCCCATATTGTGCAATGCCTGCAGAGCCGGAAAGAAGAAATCAAATCCCCTGGAAATGGATTTACATATGGTTATTAGCTGCCACAGTGGTCTTACCTGCTGAGCCATCTCTCCAGCCCCACAACAGCACATTTGGATCGCTATGGTCCTCAGTCTTGGGTGGACATAGGATTATCTGGGGGGGGGGGGATAAAAATCCTGATGGCCAGGCTTTACACCAGCTTGGACCTTTCCCCAGGTAGGCATAGATTTCAAAACTCTCCAGGTACTTACAAGTGCCACATCTGTAAAACCACTGACTGGAAGAAATTCTAAAACAAAACTGGGCCTGTACTGAACACATACACACCTTTATCATATCATTATTTCCCAAACGATGCAGTATAACAACTATTCACAGAGCAAGAACATGGCATTAGGTGTTACAAGTCATATAGAGATGAGTATGTAGGACTGGGAGAATGTGTGTAGGTTCTATGAAAATATCGTGTAAGTGCCTGGAGCCTCCATGGATTTGGGTATCTGCAGGGAGCCCCAGAACAAATTTCCAGTGAATATTAAGGAAGAACTCACTATAGTTAGCTGTTAGAGCCTTTATCTCAAAACAGACCCCTTGGTTTCCTGGGGGTGAGGGGGAGTCAGAATCAGCCCTAGCAACCCAAGAAACTATTGCTTTTCTCCCTTGAGTGGGTTTTCAAAGGGAGACTCTAAATTTGCTTATGTTGATGCTGGAAGCCCTGGGTGGCATTTTTGCCTTCTTGGGAGCAGAGGATCATTTCATTATGAATGTCTTCAAGGAGGGGAGGCCACTACAGTGAAGGAAAAGCCTCCAGGTGGCCTTCCAGCCTTCCTCTGGAGGTGGCAGCAAAGGTTGCCAGTTTGATTAGGTTGGAGTTTACAGCCTCATTGGGAAGGTGACATTTGAGGGACTCTGGGGAAGATCTGAGGGAGTTGGTTGGTGGTAATACGAGGTCTCCATGTGTCACACCTGGTGTGACTAGGACCTGGAAAAGCAGGGACCAGGCCTAGGAATGGATATAAGAGAAGGTTTGGAGGGGCCTGCCTGGGTGCCCAGGACAGCCAGGGCATTTCTGAAGTCTGGGTTGCTTCCGGTGGCAGCAGGAGGCGACGCGGAGAAGCTTTGAAAGCTCCTTGGTCTTGGGTCTGGTTGTTGAATGGGGCTTAGAATTTTTTTATTTATTTTTATTTATGTGTATATGTGTGTGCCAGTGTTAGTTTATGTGCCAAGATAGACTCCATTTTGTGGAAATATACCATTAGAGAAACAGTCCCCCACCCACAGATTCCAGGAACATCCCAGAATATCTCAATAGCTAGCAGGGAAGGACCAAAGGTTGTTTGTTGAAAATAGCTGGGCGTGGTGGCACACGCCTTTAATCCTAGCACTTGGGAGGCAGAGGCAGGCAGATCTTTGTGAGTTCAAGGCCAGCCTGGTCTACAGAGTGAGTTCCAGGACAGCTGGGGCTACAGGGAGACCCTGTCTCGAAAAGACAAAAAAAAAAAAAAAAAGAAACAGGGAAAAACCAAAGGTTAAACATGTTTGTTCTTCCCCCAGTATGCACTCAGTGAATAAAGATCTCTCCTTCCACGGTGCCACCAAAGCCACCAGGTGGCCCTACCTATCAGTCTAAAAATCATGCTTCCTCAGTCCCTGTGAATCAATAACAAAATGCCAAAACTGGAAAATTCCCCACTTGCAATTTTTCCCTTTAAAAACCCCAAATTCCCCTAGACCAGTACTGCTCTGTCCTTTCCCCTGCTTTGGACAGGACAGCAGCCTGAGCTTGGGCCCAAATGAAGACTCTGTACTTACCTTGGAGCCACGTGTCCTGGTGGTCTTTCGGGGTCCCAATGATCTGGGCATCACAGCACCATGTATGTGCAGGTGCCCTTGGAGGCCAGAAGGGGTCTGATTCTTTGGAGCTGGAGTTACTGGCATTGTGAGCTGCCCAATGTGGGGGTGGGAACCGAACTGGAATTCTCTAGGAGAGCAGGTAGTACTCCCAACTCTCCAGCCCTAATTGTGGCTTTTTGATTAGGGACCCAAGGACATACTTTCCCCTCAAAGCAGATGGTTTAGACTAAACCATTTTATGGAAGAATTCTTGATCATATGGACCCTTAAACGTGGAAGGAGACCATCTGGTATAGTTTTTTTTTGTGTGTGTGTGTGTGTGTGTGCGCGCGCGCGCGCGTGTGTGTGTGTGTGTGTGCGCGTGCGCACGTGTGTATGTAGTCACCAGAATACTTGCTTTCAGCACCAACAGAGGCTGAGACCCAGGATGATTGCTGGCTCCTGCCAGGAACTCATAGAAGAACATTGTATGAACTTGATTTTCATCATCTCTGTGACATGGTCCTCCATCTTTTAAAAGATTTCATCTAATTTATTAGTGTTGTGTATGTATGCTACGAGGATGCCTGTGTGTGCTGCAGCTTGTGTGTGTGGAGGTCAGATGATGACTTTGTAGCTGGTTCTTTACGCAGTTTCAGGGATCAAATGGGCCATCAGGCTCTCGTGGCACGAACCTTTACCCACTGAGCCGTCTTGCTGGACCTTCTTCTCTCTTAATGATGAGGAAAGAAAGGCACAAGAAACTTGTCCAGGGCTGCTTACCCATTAGTGGCAGCGCTGAGACTGACCTTCTCCAGCCTGGCTCCAGTGTCCCTTGCTGTCCATGTGCCTTACCGCTGTGTCTGCCTCTGGGCCAATGCCCGTGAGGAGCTGAGTTCCGAGTCTTCCCCTTACAGTTCAACCTGAAGTTCTCTAAGTGCCAACCAGAGGATCAAGGCCTTCCTTTATGCCCTAGATGTACCGTATTCCTTGCCTCTACAGCTGAATGGGGAGGGCTAAGCCATGCCTGCATAGCACCTCCTCTGGAGGCTTCCCCGAAGACAGTGCAGACAAGTGTGCACCTTCTCTGCACAGCCAGCCTCACTGGCTTCCTCCAGGCCAAATGGGCAGAATCCACAGTGCAGGAGTTCTACCAAAAGTCCAAAGAACCAATTAGGCCACAGGGTGAGTCAGAGACAGGACAAACCTGCCCTTTATCCAGATCAGGTGTTCTCCCCCATACCGTGCCAAAGAAGGTCTTTCCAACTCCTTTATAAGGGGGAAGGCATCAGAGTTCCCCGAGCCCCAGCTCACTTTCTCTTGAGAAGAAAGCCACCCTTCACCCTGTGCTGGCCACCTTCTGGGCCTTGCTTCTCATTTCCACTTCTGTAAATGAGGAAGGGGAAGTTCTGTCACCTCCTTCTGGTAATGTCCTCAAATTATATTGGGTGCCTGCGGTTCTCTGAGCCTTTAGGTGGAGGCTTGGAGGACACTGAGCCTACGCAGGCAAACTGAGTACCATCTTGCAGCTCAGTCTCTCCCGTAAGAAAGAGCAGTTTGGGAGGAGAATTTGGAACAGCCTTGCCAAGAACTAGCCAGAGGCTAGTTTCTGTTAAAAAACACATAATTTCCAGATTGTAAGAGCCAGGGGAGGAGGGGCATGAGCATATGAAACAGTCTTACGAGTTCCTGGGACCTTTCCCATATGAACCTACAGCAATGGTGTCAACATGTACAAGACCCATGCGAACTCAAGCAGACAAAAAACCAGCATTGAACTGGGGAAATGGGCAGGGAGCCCCAATATTAGCCAAGGAACTATTGGCAGCTGATTACTGCTGAGTGAGGGAGAGTTGATTTTCTTTTTTCTTTTTCTTTTTTTTTTCCTCTGCAAGAGCAGTCAGCACTCTTTTTTTTAATTTTTATATATATACTTTTTGTACATTATCAAATCTAGACCCATGTCCCCCCCCATCCCCCCACCCCACCAGAGCTCATGCATTCTGCCAAACATGCTTTCATCTCTTTCTCAGTCTTTCTCAAAATTCTCCATGTGGAAGTTAACTGTTTTGAGCAGAAGTTCACTGTTTCAGTCAATTCTTTGATCCAGTCCTTTCTGTTGTTGTTGTTGTTGTTATTGTTTCCAATATGGATCATTCCAAACTACTTGGACAAAAGCTCAGGGGGCCCTACACAAGAAATACTTACAACTGGGTAATTGGCACTAGCATCCACAGATGAGGGATACCATTCGTCGTTTGTTTTTCTGGGACTGTGTTACTTCACTCAGCATGATGTCCTCTAGCTCCAGCCATTTTCCTGCAAAGCTCGTGATGTCGTCTTTCTTTACTGCTGCATAGAACTCCATTGTGTAGATGTACCACATTTTCTCTATCCACTCGTCAGTTGAGGGGCATTTAGGTTGGTTCCAGCTCCTTGCTATTGTGAAGAGAGCTGCAATAAACATGGCCGTGCATGTATCTCTGTGGTGGCGTAAGTCTTGAGGGTACATGCCCAGGAGTGGTATGGCTGGGTCGGGTGGCAAGTTCATTCCAAGTCTTCCAAGGGTTCTCCACACTGCTTTCCATAGTGGCTGTACAAGTTTACATTCCCACCAGCAGTGGATGAGTGTTCCCCTTTCCCCACAACCTCTCCAGCACTTGGTATCATTTGTTTTCTTGATTCTAGCCAGTTTTATTGGAGTAAGATGATATTTTAAATTGGTTTTGATTTGCATTTCCTTAATGATTAGTGATGTTGAACACTTCTTAAGATGTTTCTCCACCATCTCTAATTCCTCACTTGTGAAGTCTCTGTTAAGCTCTTTGCTCCATCTATTGAGTGGGTCATTTGTTTTCTTTTTTCTTTGTTTTTTGAGTAGTTTATATATTCTGGAAATCAATGCTTTGTCAGATGTTTCTGCAGTGAAGGTTTCCTCCCAGTCTGTGGGAGAGTTGATTTTCATTAAGGGAGAGAGGCTAGATAGGCTGACTAGACCCCAGGGAATGAACTTGCACTGAGAGATGTCTGGATACATTAACTTGACTCCATACCCCTTAACATAAATGACAGAATGCACGAAATCCAGGAGGGTTATGTGGGGCCAGATGGAGGAAAGGGTATAAAGATGATTAGATGTTTTGTATAAAATGCACGACACATGCCATGCCCAGTTTCCCAGGTGGGTTTCTGGTGTGCAGGCCTGCTGCAGCCTGCCCTGGCACCTGCTGCCCAATGCTAGAACCATAGAGAGGAACTGCATGCATGGATAAAAGGACAGCCAGGAGTGCACACATGCAGTGCCCAGTTGCCCAGGTGGGGTACCGTGGCCCACCCCACCCACCCCCAAGTTACTGGTACTGTGGTGGGAAGTATAAACTGCTGGTGCTGTGGTTTACTGTGGTTGGGAGGATCCAGCAGTGTCAGTGATTCTAGGCTGCATAGCCAAAACTAAGGAAGAAACCAGCAGGAAGCAAACTGATGACCAACCAGTCTTCCATATTAAGATTTGAGATTAGCAACAGAAGCCAAACAAACAAACAAAGGGGGAAAAACAAACAAAAATACACATGCCAAAGACACAACGGAACAACAATATGGGAAAAGGTCAAAATAAATCCCTACTGAACTCAACCAATCCTGTGGAAGATTCCAAAAATGAGATCTCCCTGGAAGGAAACCAAGACACCGACCTTAGAAGAACAATTGTAGACATATTTAAAGACAAAGAACAAATCAGAGAACTAAAGGGAGAGAATGAAGAACACATGAAATAACTAGAAGGAAAGAATAATAAACTCTGGAAAGAACTAAAAGGAGAGATTGACAAACTCAGAAAAGAACTAGAGGAAGAGAAATACAGACTCCGAAAAGAACTAGAGGGAGAGAATGACAAACTCTGGAAGAAAATGGAAACATTGAAAAGATCTCAGGCTGAAAGGAAAAAAGAAATGACCAGCAAAGCAAGGAGCAACAAGAAGAGAATGAAAAGCTCCAAAAGGAAGTGGAAATACTGAAGAAAGCACAGGATGAAATAAAAAAGGAAGTTGAACATTCAACCAATCAGCAGGAAAGGATGGGGAAAAGCCTCAGAAGCAGAATGGATGAAGCAGAACAAAGAATATCAGACCTACAGGATAACTCAGCACAGCTAGAAACCTCGAGTAAAGATTATGAAAAATTAAAAAGAAAAAACACAAGAGTGGAACAACCAGGAAATGTGGGACACCATGAAAAGACCTAACCTCTGCATCATAGGGATAGAAGAAGGAGAAGAATCCCAAGAGAATGGTATTGATCAGATCTTCAGCAGAATAATAAAAAAAAGTTCCCCCAATGAAAAAAAGACAAACCCATACAAATACAAAAGCACATAGAACACTAAATAGACAAGACCAGAAAAAAAATTCCCCATGTCATATCATATTCAAAACGCTAGATGCTCAAAACAAGGACAAAATACTGAAAGCCATAAGAGAAAAACAACAAGTTACATATAAGGGGAAACCCATCAGAATTACAGCTGACTTCTCAGTGCAAACTATGAAAGCCAGAAGAACATGGACCAAAGTATTCCCAGTGCTAAATGATTTTAGATGCCAACCCAGATTACTATACCCAGAAAAAATGTCAATCACAGTTGAAGGTGAAAGAAAAATCTTTCATGACATAAACAAAATGAAAGAACACATGTCAAAAAAACCAACACTTCAGAAAATACTTGAAACAATTCAAAGAACAGAGGAAAGGAGCAACTATCCTTAAACAATCCAAGAGAGAAATTACCAAATCATAACAGAGTAAATAAATACCTAGACCAAGAATGCAAGCAAAAAATAAGTTGAAAGGAAACAACACGCATCTCTCAATAATAACCTTAAATATTAATGGTCTAAACTCCCCAGTCAAAAGACATAGACTGGGAGAATGGATTAGGAAACAAAATCCATCTATATGCTGCCTACAAGAAACCCATCTCACCCTCAAGGACAGACACCACCTTAGAGTGAAAGGGTGGAAAAAAAATATCCCAAGCAAATGGTAGAAAAAGCAAGCAGGGATGGCTATTCTAATATCAGACAAAATAGACCTCAGAGTAAAATTAATCAGAAAAGACAAAGAGGGCCATTATATCCTTATCAATGGAACAATTACCATGAAGATTTCACAATCTTAAATGTTTATGCACCAAACTCTGGTGCATCAAACTTTATAAACACAATCTTTCAGGACCTCAAGACACAGATTAATCCCAGGATGCTAATAGTGGGGGACTTCAATACACCACTGAGCCACCTTGATAGGTCAACTGGACAAAAAATAAATGGAGAGACATCAGAACTGAGCAATACAATACACCAAATGGACCTCACAGATATCTACAGAATATTCCACCCAAACATGAGAGAATATACTTTCTACTCAGTGCCCCATGGAACATTCTCCAAAATCGACCACATACTAGGACACAAAAGAAATGTCAACAAATACAAAAGGATTGAAATTATTCCATGCATTCTATCAGACCACAGTGCAATAAAGCTCAATATTAACACCAGGGTAAGCCCTACTAACTATAAGAACATATGGAGACTAAACGACACAATCCTGAACAACGAGTGGGTCGGGGAAGAAATAAAGAATGAAATAAAAGCATTCCTGGAAGTAAACGAAAATGACACTACAACACAACAAAACCTGTGTGATACATTAAAGTCATTCTTAAGAGGGAAATTTATAGTCCTAAGTGCCCACATTAAAAAAACAGAAAGAGAACAAATAAATGATCTAAATAAAATGATCTAAATAAATGATCTAAATAAAACACTTGAGAGACAAAAACAAATGAACTCTAAACCGAACAGACCGGAAGAAATAACAAAATTCAGAGCAGGAATCAATGAAATAGAAACAAAGAAAACAATACAAAAAAATCAATGAATCCAAAAGATGGTTCTTTGAAAAGATAAACAAAATAGACAGATCTCTAGCTCGGTTAACTAACCAAAAGCAAGAGCAATTCCAAATCAATAGCATTCGTGATGAAAGGGGAAACATCACAACAGATAAAGAAAAGATCCAGACAATCATATGAGAATACTTAAAAAACCTATACTCTATGAAATTTGAAAACCTAAGAGAAATGGATGAATATCTGAAATCCTGGGATTCACTGAAGCTTAACCAAGAAGGGTTTGACAGCTTAAACAGACCCACAATATTTGAGGAAACTGAAGATGTAATAAAAAAAACCCAACTAAAAAAAGCCCAGGCCCAGATGGTTTCACAGCAGAATTCTATAAAACATTTTAAGAGGTCTTACAACCATTACTACTCATATTTTTCAGAAGGATACAGAGGGAAATATTCTGAATTTCTTCTATGAAGCCAGCATCAATCTAATACCAAAACCAGGCAAAAACAAACAAAAAAGAAAATTATAGACCCATATCATTAATGAACACAGATGCAAAAATTCTCAACAAAATACTTGCAAATTGCATACAGACTCACATCTAAAAGATCATCCATCATGACCAGTTGGATTCATACCAGAGATGCAGTGATGGTTCAACACATGTAAGTCAATAAATATCATAAAACACATAAATGGACTGAAAGACAAAAACCACACAATCATCTCAATTGATGCAGCAAAAGCTTTCAACAAAATCCAGCAGCCCTTCATGCTTAAAGTCCTAGATGGAATTGGACTGGAGGGATCATTCCTCAATGTAATCAAAGCCATATACAAGAAACCCACAGCCAACATCATCCTAAATGGAGAAAAGTTGGAACCATTGCCCTAAAGGCAGGAACACGGCAAAGCTGTCCACTATTGCCACTCCTCTTCAATATAGTGCTTGAAATGCTTGCTAGGGCAATAAGGTGAGAAAGTGAAATTAAAGGAGTATTAATTGGAAAAGAGGAAGTAAAACTATCCCTTTTGCAGATGATATGATAGTTTACCTAAGCGATGATAAAAACTCCACCAGAAAACTCTTAGAAATGATTAAAAGTTTCAGTAAAGTGGCAGGATACAAAATAAACCTAGAAAATTCAGTAGCTTTTCTTTACACCAACAATAAGCAACTGGAGAATGAATATAAGGAGACTTTCCCAATCACAATAGCCTCAAAAAAAAAAAAAGAAGAAAATATCTAGGAATAAACCTAACCAAAGACACCAAAGACCTCTACAACAGAAAGTTTAAAACCCTGAAGAAGGAGATTAAAAATGACATCAAGGAGCTGGAGAGATGGCCTAGTGGTTATGAGTGCCAACTGCTCTTGCAGAGGACCTGGGTTCAATCCCCAGCACCCACATGGTGGCTGAGAACTGTCTTTAACTCCAGTTCTGGAGGAATCCGACACCTTCTTCTGACCTCCGAGGCATTGCACGACATGGGTGCACAGACTTGGCATGTACATTCATACACACAAATAAACGAATAAGTAAAATTTTAAAAAATACATAAAAAATGACATCAAAAGATGGAAAGACCTCCCATGCTCATGGATTGGAAAAATTAACATAGTAAAAATGTCCATTTTACCCAAATTAATATACAGATTCAATGCAATCCCAATCCCAATCCCCATGAGCTTTTTCACAGACTTAGAAAAAAAATCCTTAAATTCATATGGAAAAACAAAAGACCATGAATAGCTAAAGCAACCCTGAATTGAAAAGTGCAATACTGAGAGGATTACATTACCAGACTATATTACAGGGCTGTAGTCATAAAGGCAGCCTGGTGCTGGCAAAAAAACAGAACCATTGACCAATGGAACAAAATTGAAGATCCAAGCTTGAGCTCATATAACTTCAGCCATCTCATATTTGACAAAGGGACCAAAAAAGCTCAATGGAGGAAAGATAACATCTTCAGCAAATGGTGTTGGCAAAACTGGATCACCATTTGTAGAAGAACAAAGTTCAATCCCTACCTCTCACCCTGTACAAAAATAAACTCTAAGTGAATCAAAGATCTCAATCTGAAACCTGAAACCCTGAAAATGATAGAAGAGAAAGTTGGCAGCAACCTACAAGACATAGGTGTAGGAGGAGACTTTCTAAATCAGAAAGCAGCCGCATGGGAAATAAGGTCAATAGCTGACAAGGTGGACCTCATCAAACTCAAAAGCTTTTGTACAGCTAAGGAAACAATCAAAGGAGTGAAGAGAAAACCCACAGAGTGGGAGGAAACCTTCACCACTGATACATCTGACAGAGCATTAACATGGAGAATATATAAACTACTTAAAAAAAAAAAAGAAGTAAGAAAACAAATGACCTACTCAAAAGATGGAGTAAAGAGATGAACAGAGACTTCACCAGTAAGGAAGTAAAGATGGCTGAGAAACATCTTAAAAAGGGTTCAACATCATTATTAATTAAGGAAATGGAAATTAAAACCACACTAAAGTATCATCTCACTCCAATAAGACTAGTCAAGATCAAGAAAACAAAAGACACCAAATGATGGAGAGGTTGTGGGGAAAGGGGAACACTCATCTATTGCTGGTGGGAATCTAAACTGGTACAACCACTGTGGAAAGCAGTATGAAGAACCCTTAAAAGACTCAAAATGAGCCTGCCACCTGACCCAGCATACCACTCCTGGGTATATACCCACAAGACACATCCTACTGCAAAGATACATGTACTGCTATGTTTTTTGCAGCTCTCTTCACAATAGCAAAGAGCTGGAACCAACCCAAATGCCCCTCAACTGATGACTGGATAACAAAAAATGTGGTACATTGACACAATGGAGTTCTATGCAGGGGTAAAGAAAGATGACATCACGAACTTTGCTGGTAAATGGATGGAACTCGAAGTCATTATGCTAAGTGAAGTAACACAGTCCCAGAAAAAAAAGGTAAATGGTTTCACTCATTTGTGGATGCTAACACCAAACCCCCAGTTGGCAGGCAAAATGAGCAACTTTATTATTATGTTTCATTGTATCTGAAAGCAACTGTGCTATGATAATGTGAATCTCTTAATGGGCTCTAGAATTGACCTACCACTTATATTCACACATTGAAATTACCATATATGGGTGGAAGATATGTATTCATATTCTAAAAAAATGTAAAGTTATACTTCTTTTTACCCGCATGCAACTTTACTGTTAAAATGTGAATCCCTAAACGTGTTTTGAAATTAACCTATAGTTTATTTTCAGACTTTATAATTTTGATTTATGTGTGGAGTGTATATATGCATATTTTGGAATATAAAATCAAAGGGAACAAAAAAAGAGAGAGAAAAACCTATTCAAAGAATTGACCAAAACAGTAAACTTGTGCATCAAAAAGGTTATAAAAGACTGAGAAAAAAATGCAATACAGGATTTAACATGTATGACAGAATCCATGAGCTCTGGCAGGGGGTGAGGGGGGACATAAGGGGTGGGCATGGATGGGGGAATGAGTCTAAATTTGATTAAGAAATGTTGTATGAAATACACTCAATAAAAATTAACTTAAAATTAAATAAAATGCACAAACATTAATAAAAAAAAATACCAAAAAAAACCCCATATAGCTTCCTATTGAAGGATGCAATTTCTCACCTAGGCAGGCCTTTTTCCTCTGAACTTGACCTTGGGTGTTGGCACTTGGGCTTCACTGAGTTCCACCATTGTGGTGGCTCCTGGCATTCATTGTTGACCTGAGATTTCTGGCCTCATAAGGAGGCTGCAACTCTTTGCAAATGGATCTTTATTTCTGTCCAGAGAGAACAGCTTTGACTTTGTTACATTAACTTTTAAGCCTTTCTAAGTCTCTTCTTGATTTGGGGGAGGGGATGGCACATGTTCCTCATGTGTACATAACATTTATTGGCATTCCATGTACACATTGGCTTTAAAAAGGGAAGATAATGCTTACAGCTTTCATCACATCTTCTATTTGAGACAACTCAGCCTAAGGAGATGCAGCATCTCTGATAGACTTACTGAAAAGAATAAACTCCATGTTTTCCATGAACAGTTTACACAGAGAAAGAATGGGGCTGTAATTCCCTGGCCATACCTTGTGATGACTAGGCACCTCTCTAATGGCTTTCTTTTGTGATGGCTTAGATGACAGTGTGACACTTGTAAGATTTAATGCTAAGATATCAAGACTATATATAACACAGAACACACCTGCCTTTATGTCTCATTATGCCCAGCTGTTTCAAGGCCTCTGCTGGAATATCTATCTGTATTCCACAGGGAAAATGTGACCCTTTGGAATGTAGCTGCTGTTCTTTTAAGACTCCAGGACAGTTTGTCTAAGATAAGGGGATGACAAATAGCCTGAATTTGGAGTTGTTCCTAAAGGAGGGATTGAAAAGGCAGTTGCATAGTGTCTACCCATTTGGATGACATCATCTCTGAGGAAGGGCTGTGAGACTGGGAAGAGACTCTGCCTCCAGACAGCCTGGCAAGCACCACTTGGAAGAACAATGCCCCCTAACTTGTTTTCTTTCTTCCTTTAGCAAAGTCCCTGCATGGGTAATCATCCCTCCCCTTCCCCAATCAGGCAGTGTGGGAATCAATGGGGGATCTAGAGCCAAAGTAAGTGGCCAAACTCTGAGTCAAAACCCATCTCTTGACTTTACTGACCTTGGGAACTTAAGCTTCCATTTTCTTATTTTCCAGTGGGGTGAGAACAACACCAGATTCTGGGCTGAACTATTCAGGCTCCTGCTGGATGTCACTGTAAATGGTTATCCAATCTCTCTATGGCTGAAATAAGGCTCTTACCTTCTGCCCCTCAACCCCAAGTAGCCTGCTCCCCAGTATTGCTGCTATCCTCCTGGAACACTGCCATCTCCTTGTTACTGCTCCTTCTGCCTCCACTTCTGTTCCTGTCCCCTCTGTCCCCATGTTCTTCACCCTGGTGGGATCCTGCCTTGTCTAATCTCTTTCTTTAATTCTATCTTACTACATTTTGTATCTAGTAAATTCATTCTAACTTTGGAGCACTTGATGGAGAGTTGACCACCTCCAGAAATTCCACAGCCCAGTAGCCACTTTCCTGATGGTTGTGACTAGCAGGTACTCTTTGCTCTGCCAGGGTTGAATGACTAGTACTTCCAACACAAAACTGCCTGAGATGGTCTGCTTGGCTTGGCTTGAGACAGCGGTCACCCTGAACCACCTGTGCTGGATAGCTTTAATGTCAACTTGACACACCTGGGTTGAGGGAGCCTCAATTGGGGAATTGGCTCCACTGGATTGGCCTGTGGCCACATTTGTGGAGTATTGTCTTGTCAAGCAGTGTGGGAGGGCCCAGCCCACAATGAGTGGTGCCACCCTGGGCAGGTTGTTGTGTACAGTATAAGAAGGCAGGCTGGGCATGAGCCAGAGGAGCAAGCCAGTAAGCAGCACTCCTCCCTGGTCTGTGCTTCAGCTCCTGCCTCCAGGTTCCTGCCCTGAGTTCCTGCCTTGGGCTCCCTAAGTGATGAACTGTAACTCAGGAGATGTGAGCTGAATAAACCCTTTCCTCCCCAAGTTGGTGTTGGTCAGTGTTTTGTCACAGCAATGGAAGACAAACTAGAACAGAAATTGGTACCAGAAGAGTGGGGTATTGCTGTGACAGACCTGACCTTGGTGTTTTGGGGAAGGATTGTGGAGGCGTTTGGAACTTTGGGCTGGGAAGATCATTGAATGCCTAAAGATTGTTGCTGTGGAGCTTGGAGCAGTTTTGCTGAAGGATTTGTAGAAGATGGAGGCCTGGCTTGTGAAGTTTCTAGTTTCAAAGGAGAGCAGAGATCATCAGGACTGTGTAATCTGTGGGTTCTGGTCAGCTGGGGCTGTGGAGAATCAGCTGTAAGTAACAAGAGACCAGAACCTGAAGTGAAACTTTTGTGGTACTGGGGCAATTGATGCTGGTTAGCTGGGGCTGAAAAATCAGCTGTAAGTAACAAGAGACCAGCATCACTGAGGTGAAATCTTCTGGGGAGAATATCTTCAAGGTCAGCACACAGAAGCTGTGACCCAGAAAGGGCCTGAGCCTCCATCTCGAGCCAGAAGCCGGACTTGGTAACGTGTAAGAGTCTCCTATATGGTTCCGGTGTTGAAATTTGAGGGGGTCACAGAGAGCAGCCGAGGCTTGGCACTGTGAGAGGTCAGGAAAGACCATTGGTGGAAGTGCACCTCGGTTGCTGTGAAGACCCCAGGATTGCAGGGGTCATGGAGAGAAGCTGAGGCTTTGCACCAGGAGAGGTCAGAAGAGACCATTGGTGAAGGTGCTGCCTCAGTTTCAGTAGCGACCCCAGCTTTTTGGAGATGCCGGTACCCTGGGACGACCACCAAGAGCAGCGGTAGGTGTAGAATGGAGTCGGCCTGGGCCTGCGAGATGAGTGTGCCACGGACGGCAGAGTCGGAGAGGGGGAGCTGCCGAGACCCTTTGGAGCCCAGAAGATCGTGAGTGAATCCCAGGTGTCCAGCCTTGAGCTACTTTGCTGGACTTAGGTTTTGTTTGAGAGTGCCTGATTCTTCCCTTTGAAATAAGACAGTACTTGTTTTGGATTTTACAGCAGCCCACAGTTAAGAGACTTTTAATAGACTGTGAACTTTTAAGTGTTTGGACATTTTAAGGACTGTGGGGCTTTTAAGGTTGTACTGTCTTAGGTTGTGATTAATGTTAACATCATACTTTGGGGATAAGAACTGGAAAGGTGGTGGTTTAATAGTGATGTGTTTTGTGTGTCAAGTTGACAAGGGGTCAATTGTGTTGGATAGCTTTAGTGTCAACTTGACACACCTGGGTTGAAGGAGCCTCAATTGGGGAATTGGCTCCATTGGATTGGCCTGTGGCCACATCTGTGGAGTATTGTCTTGATGGTCAAGTAGTGTGGGAGGGCCCGGCCCACAGTGAGTGGTGCCACCCTGGGCAGGTTGTTGTGTACAGTATAAGAAGGCAGGCTGGGCATGAGCCAGGGGAGCAAGCCAGTAAGCAGCACTCCTCCATGGCCTGTGCTTCAGCTCCTGCCTCCAGGTTCCTGCCCTGAGTTCCTGCCTTGGGCTCCCTGAGTGATGAACTGTGACCTAGGAGATGTCAGCTGAATAAACCCTTTCCTCCCCAAGCTGGTGTCGGTCAGTGTTTTGTCACAGCAATGGAAGACAAACTAGAACACCACCCATGTGATAAATGAGGTGAAACAGGGACAGTAGGGTTAGATAAAGCATAAATGAGTGATCCACTGTGATCACTCACTTTGCTGTATCTGCTTTGGGGATTCCTAGTAGACATGTCTTCATACTCAGCCGGCCTTCCGTAGTCACCCGAGATGTTCCCCAGTCCTCTCCGCTGTGGCCACTTGAATTGCATTGAAGCATCATCACAAATGGTTTTTAAGATTGAACAGGAAGACCCAATTTAGGAATTCTTATGCCTGCTCCCATCCCCTCTGGAAAAAACCCTCAGTGTTTGGGAACAAAAGGCACATGTAATCTAAAGTTACTTGATACTTGAAATTACATACAGCATGCGGGCATTTCTTTATCTGGGCTGATAAGGAGCTGAATTTATGGTGGGCGCTCAGGAGAACACCTTTTCTCGAGTGACATGATCTGAAGTGAAGGAACCCTGTGAGGTTTTGTGGTTATGACTCACGGCAGACCCTGAATTGGCCACACATCTCTTCCTGGTACCAGTGCCACTAAATGCATCCATCGTTTTTAACATTTTTATCGAATGAGTGGGAGGTTTCCATGGCTACTTCAGTCAGTCAGGTTACCTCACTGTCTCATCACATCTTGCAAAGTTTTAGCACAGGCTCTTAAATTTGAAATCTTAAATTCACAGCAAACAACATCTTTACTACAGACATGATAAGAAAAAGGATATGAAGGCCACATGGGCTGAATTCCGTTCTGCTTTCCACACTGAGACACAGAAAACAGCATGAGGAAGCTGGTTTTCCCAACAATCTTAGTGCTTCTACCCAAAGGGTGTCAGTCTACACTCTGGCCTGCGAGCAGGGATGGACAAAGCCAGGAAGCTGTAAATACCTTGGTCACCATTAAACATCTTTGCTGCCTGTCACTGGCTTTTTAAGCTCTTTCCTCTGGTCCAAGAAGCATGCTTGATAAGCTGAGCATTTTTAGGTATTTGGACATCTGCTTGGAAAAACGAGATGGTGGCAAAAAAATATTCATCCAATCCAGCAAGCAGTCAACCTATTCCCCAGGGAAGCCCAGGGAAGGTCAGAAGCCAGCAAAGAGTGCAGAGCATGCAGGGAAGGGCCTGTGATTGTTGATCAGCCAAACATCTGAAAAGGCTCACCCCACCCCACCCCACCAGCTTTTGTTTCCTTTGTTACCCCATGCTATCTTTGCTGTGCTCAGTATCAAAGCTTGTGCTTCTAGTGGTAAATAGCACACTATGCTGAAGGAGGCTATTCAGAGAATAATTTCAAGTTCTAGAATAGTCCCAGGAAGTGCTTTTAATTGAGCAGAACATACTCAGCAAAGGTAGGAGTGTGGATCACATTCACTGTGAGGAACCCCCAAATAGGAATTGGTAAATTTTATTTTGAAAATATTCTATAGAATAGAAATAATACTAAAAAGCAAATGAAAGTGAAAGGAGAGCAATACCTACAGGAAACAGGGACTTCCTGAAGCCCCGGGTAGCCTAGAACTCACTGTGTAGACCAGGCTGGTCTTGATCTTACAGAGATATACCTGTCTCTGCCTTTCAAGTGCTAGATTTTTTTTTAATCATATATATATATATATATATATATACAACTAATATATATATATGGGGAAGAGGGTAGCCTAGGGCAGGCTCTTCCAGTCTCCTGCATCTCAGTCTCACATTTGCCCCAGGGCTCCTGCGCATACACCCTTGGGAGGGGGGGGAACTAGCCAGAGGATAGTCACTGTGGATGAAGGAGCTCAGTCCCTGTGGGAAGGGACTTATGCGTACCTAGTGAATTGGCCTGTGTTCTGAGCTGTGAGATTGGGGGAAATGATCCTGGAGGTGACTGTGGCCTGGTTCTCACCCCTGTCCTCCACCACACAGGCCTTCCAGGCTGAGTGAGCTGGCAGAGCCTAGGGTCTCTAGGATGCATGAGGAAATCAGAATGCCCCTGGGTCCTTTGCAAATTATTATAGATGGCCTACCACAAGCAGAGGCCAAGCATTCCTTTTTAGATGAGGTGCATTCCAGAGAACAAATTTATTTCCCTAAGCACAATCCTGTGGTTTTATCCAAAGCTCCTTCAAATCCTATAAGCCTTTGGTCAATGTCTTTAAACTGTGTCAATATTATAGAGGAGAACCACTGTGGTTCTGGAACTGTGAGTGTGGAGTAAAGGGAAACCCAGCTCCTGGTCACAGGGAACACACCCCGTGCCACTTCCAAATGTATAAATAAACCTTACAAAAGGTGTAAATAAATGTCATACTGCCAAGAGTCAGAATGTAACCATCTCCCCTTTCTACACAGATGTGTGACGTAAAAGTGAATGGCTAAGACCTGGAGATGTTTTTGAGTTTTCAACTATTAACAACATTACCAGAAGCAAAATAACACATATAGTTGGATTAAAGAATAGCAAAAGCATTCTCAAGACTGAGCAAGTGGAGCCTGAACTCCCCCCATGTCCAAGCAGTCAGTTCCTGGGGTTCTCCAGAAGGTTAGGCTTGAATGACTAAGCCAGGCTGATACTGTAGCCAAGGTAGAGACTGCAGGGCAAGCGCCCTGCAGAACTCTGCATCCTGTCTCCAGGAAACTTCAGAAAGGGGCTTAACTGAGATAACTGAAAGGGGATTTTAAGTAATAAAAAGCTGCTAATTATGGAGCAATGACATTCATATATTTACGCACTGGGAGAGATTTTTAAGATCGTAATCTTAGCACCAAAACAATTTTAGCCCAGTTTTCTTAGTCCAAGTCAGAGAAAGAGCAAGTAATTTGCTCAAGGTCACCTAGTACATTAATGCAGGATCCGGGATTAGAAATGAGTGTTTTCCCCCCAGACATGGACTGTAATATGCATGTATGTAGTTGAGTCTCAAACAGAAAATAAATGGATAGGGGTAAAGAATAATGACTGTAAACTCAAGAAAAGTAGATGCCAGTAAGGTTTGGTTTGATAAGGAATAAAAGGGAAGGCTGTCAGCGCCTGCTGTTCTCGCTCTATCAGCAAAGAGTAAAGTGAGTTTTATGAAAATTTTCCAATTAAATGTCCTACAGATGTGCGTGGTTGCAGTCTATTGTGTAGCTTTCTTTTAAGGGACAAGAGCAGATGGATCCAGCTCCAAGGACAGAAGCCGAGACATCCAGAACCTGTCACAGGAGAGTGGGAGACTCTTCTTAATGTTCCCTGATAAGCTAAACACACGTGGGAGCTCTTCCTCTCAGCAAATATTAGACCTTTTTGCTAAGGTTTGGTTAGTTCTATTTTATGCTAGGCAGGTTGAGCAAGGAGAGATGGAACACTTCCATGCAGACAGAGCTTGGGTTCACCTGTGAGCACATGCCCTGTTGTTCCCTAATCCTCAACTTCGCCATCTGCAATGGAAGCAGTAACAGCAGTCCTAAGTTTTGAGGGGAATATACTGTGATGCAGGAGAATGAAGGTATTTTATAATTTAGGTATTGAAGGAACATTGTTTATGCATTTTCCTTAATGCAAATTGAGAAGATGGAAAAGTAGGAAGAAAAGGAGAGGGGAGGGGAGGGAGGGAGCGGGAGGAGTTGCAGGTTCAGCTTTCTTTTTTAAATTTTTCAATTTTTTATGTGTATGAATGTACTGTTTGCATGCAGGTTTGTGCACCCATGTTGTGAAATGCTGTGGAGGTCAGAAGAGGGTGTTGGATTCCCCTGGAACTGGAGTCAAAGATGGTTCTCAGCCACCATGTGGGTGCTGGGGATCAAACCTGGGTCCTCTGCAAGAGCAGTCAGCGCTCTTAACCACTAGGCCATCTCTCCGGCTCCATCAGCTTTCTGAGACTGGTGAAGAGAAAAGCTGAAAACCAAAGCAGCAAGCTACCTCCCAAAGCCCTGTTCCAGTCAGCCGTGGGATTCTGGAAGAGAATAATTAAAGCAAAATCAGTGCAAGGTTCCTACCAAGATTTATGGGCATAAACTTAAATTTCTCAGCCTTTCTACTTCTGTTTAATTGCCCATTGTTGGTGACCTCCACAGTGGAAAATCTGAGTTGGAGCAGCTGGGGAGGACTGTGAGTGTTCACAGCAGCTGGGGAGGACTGTGAGTGTTCACAGCAGCTGGGGAGGACTGTGAGTGTTCACAGCAGCTGGGGAGGACTGTGAGTGTTCACAGCAGCTGGGGAGGACTGTGAGTGTTCACAGCAGCTGGGGAGGACTGTGAGTGTTCACAGCAGCTGGGGAGGACTGTGAGTGTTCACAGAAGCTGGGGAGAACTGTTAGTGTTCACAGCAGCTGGAGAGGACTGTGAGTGTTCACAGCAGCTAGGGAGGACTGTGAGTGTTCACAGCAGCTGGGGAGGACCGTGAGTGTTCACAGCAGCTGGGGAGGACCGTGAGTGTTCATAGCAGCTGGGGAGGACCGTGAGTGTTCACAGCAGCTGGGGAAGACTATGCATGTTCACAGCAGCTGGGGAGGACCGTGAGTGTTCACAGCAGCTGGGGAAGACTATGCATGTTCACAGCAGCTGGGGAGGACCGTGAGTGTTCACAACAGCTGGGGAGGACTGTGAGTGTTCACAGCAGCTGGGGAGGACTGTGAGTGTTCACAGCAGTTGGAGATGAAGCAGAGGAACTGAGGAACTTTGCAAAGAAACTTGGATGCCAGGCCCTGGCTGAGCACTAACACTCTGGAGTAGAGTGACTAAGCTAAGGTGGGGGAGAGATCTGAGTGCTCAGGGGTATGTTTAACACATGTGTGTGTATGTGTGTGTTTGTGTATATGTGTGTTCATGTGTATGTATATATGTGCATGTAGGTGTGTATGTGTGCATATATATGTGTACATGTTTATGTGTGTATATGTATGTGTGTGTGTATATGCATACACATTCACTCAGGCTACATGCTTAAGTTTCCTCAAATAAAACAGTGCTAGAAGAGAGCCTTGGAACATTTGTTTAAAGTCGCATGTGTTTCTTAAAATGAGTACTAATCAAAGCCAGCAGTGATTTAATGTCTTAAAACTGCCACAGTGACATGTTTCCAAATCTGGGCCACAGGGCATTCCCACAGTGGAAAAAGAAAGCCATAACCGCCAGCCCACATTGTCACAGTACAGTTAGTATGTTTTAACTCAAAGAACTGAACTTGAGCTTGGTTAGTGTTGGGTTCAGTCTTTTGATTTTTTTTTTCTACTTAAAAAAAATGTAGAAAATGCTTACATGGTAACTAATATAAACAAACCAACTGCACAGCTGAAAGATTTCCAGCAAGAGAGTACAAAACAAGAGCATAGGAACCCCATCCTTTTGCAACAGTTTCATAGTGGTCCGCACATCTACGTGTAGTTGTCGCTTGGTCCTCACAGGGAATTAGCTCCAGGATGCACTGCAAACCCAAGTCCCCAGGTACTGAAGTCCATTATATAAAATGTTGAAGTATTAGCACATAGACTGTACACATCTTCCCTTTAGTAGAGAGAGATGGAAACAAGGACATAAAAGCAATGGGGATATTTTGGCAAAGCCTCTGATTGCTATCTACCAATGGCCTAACAACCTGCCTGAGGCTAAATTAAAATTTAATGGACTAATTTCATTGATGGAGGAAATTTTAAGCCTAATGTTGAACAGTGGCATGGTAATTAATGATGAATATTACACAGATCTGCAATGAAAAAGACCAATTTGGGCAGAAAGAAATACAAAATGTAGTTTGGAGTGATAAAGAACACTAGGAACTTAATAATGTGCCAGCCAAGGTAAGTAGTAGAAGAGAGGCTCTCTTTGATAAGGAGATTAGAACCATTACAGAGAGGCCTCTAGATTTGCAGTTTAACAATGGTAAGAGTGCCCTCAGGGCAAGACCACACCCAGCTAAGCCTCCAGTCTGTGGAAGTGGAAAGCCTTAGGAGTTTTTCTCCTGGAAAAACCACAACACCACAACTCACTGAAGCTGTTGGTAATGTTGATGAAGGAGGCCAGGGTCTACTAGTTGACAGCCTAACTTGGCAGTGTTGTTCAGATGGTGCTGGTTTTAGACGCTTGAAAGCTACAAGAGTGAGCAAGAGGGGATCATCAGTTCTTCCTCTGTGGTTTCAGAGAGCTGCTGAGGTCAGGTAGTGTGTAGAAGGGGAGCCCTTGTGTGAAGAAGGCCTTGGGAAGCCAAGGGACCCTGAGAGACCATTGCATGAAGATGTGAAGGTCAAGCCTGGTTTGGAGTGGAAATTGCACAATTTTGGAAATGCCAGAGCCATGAGACATCTGCCAAAGACAACTGTATACAGGTAGTGTGGTTCCAGCCCGAGAGAGAGATGTATGTTGCATGCAGCAAAGCTGGAGGGGTTGAGCCGTCCAAGCTCTTTGGAATTAAATTCATAGACATTGGCCTTGGAGCTACAGAATTCGGTGGTTTCCCTGCTGGATTTTGGTCTTGCTTTGGTCCAGTAGTTCAACATGGCTTCATTCCTCCCTTTTGGAAAGGGAATGTGTATTTTGTGCCATTGTATGCTGAAAGTATATAATTCGTCTTTTGATTTTACAGGGGCTTATAGTTAAGGGATTGCCTTTGAGTCTCAGAAAAGTCTTTGGACTTTTTGCACAATGTTGAGACTATAGTGGAAAAAGACCTTACAGTCTTAGGGTAATGGAGAAGGTAGTCTGCAGCCTTCCTCTCTGCATTCCATGGTCACTTAGGCAGAAGTCTTTGTTTCAACAGGATGTCACATTCCTATAGCTTTTCTGTGATGTTATGTGTAAATTAGGATGTCACATTCCTGTGGCCTTTGTGATTGCATGTTACCTGTAAAACCACTTACTTTGTCTTACATGCTCTTTGCTAACATTTTTCACAGGAGTATAAAGGATCTCGGAGAATCAATCAGACTGCTGACTCCTGTATGGAACATTCCTTGGGTCAGCCCGCCAGTGGGAGTTAGCCCACTAGCATGGAATTAAATTTCTTCTCCTCACCTACCTTTGGCTTTGGTCTCATGATTATCACACGACAAGACTGTTAAAGACTATGAGGGTTTCTAGAAGTTGGACTAAGTACATTTTGTATTATGATATGGCCGTGAACCTACAGGGACCAGGGAGAGGTACGTGGTGGTTTGAATGAGGTGTTCCCCATGGGTTTGACTATTTTAGTACTTGGTCAGTTGGTGGCTCCATTTTGGGAAGGTCATGGAATCTTTAGGGGGTGTGGCCTTACTAGAGGAAGCACATCACTGGGGCAGATTTGAGAATTCATAACCATGTCCCATTACAGTTTTTCTCTCTGCTTCCTGCTCATGCTTGAAGATGTGAGTTCTCAGCTTTTTGGTCTGGCTGCCTCCTGCCATGCCTACCTGCCATGATGAATTCTTATTCCTCTAGAACCATAAGCTGTACAAACTCTTCTTCTATAAGTGGCCTTGACCATGGTGTTTAATCACAGCAATAGAAAAGTAACTTATACAAGTCCCTTATAAAAAATACTGTAGCATTAACACATAGACTATATACATCCTCCCAAATGCTTTAAATCACCTCCAGATCACTTAATACAGTGTCAGCATATAAATGGTTGTCACATTTTATTGCTTAGTGAATAGTGACAGGAAAAAAAAAAAGCCTGCACATTTTTAATGCAATGTTGATTTGTATCTTCAGATAGCTTTGATCACAGTTGGTTGAATATGCAGATGTGGAACCTGCAGAGCCAACTGTGTTTGCGGTCATGCATACATACATGTGTTGTTCATCCACAGATAAGTCCATTCAAGGCTGGTGCTGACCCCTCCTGTGCAGGATAAGTGAGAAGGACAGGAGAAGTGTATTTGTCAGTTTCTTGCCTCTTCTGCAGAACCGACTTATTTAGCTTTGGCTATGAGGAATATATTAGACAGTGACCTTACATTTTTTTAATGTATCTAGTTTAAAGGAAGTCATTGGGTGTGTCTGTGAGCCAACAGAGTCACTGGGGCTCAGAAAGAAACATTAGTAAGAGGAACACACATTACAAAATAGAATGTGTTTAGGGCTGACCACTGGGATATATATGAGTACCACTAAATGGACTCAGTAAGATATGTACATGTGAAGTGAGGGAGTAAAGATGGCTGAGAAACATCTTAAAAAGTATTCAACATCAATAATAATTAAGGAAATGCAAATTAAAACTACTTTAAGATATCATCTCACTCTGATAAGATTGGCTAGGATCAAGAAAACGAAAGATAACAAATGCTGGAGAGGTTGTAGGGAAAGGGGAACACTCATCCACTGCTGTGGGAATGTAAACTTGTACAACGACTATGAAAATCACTGTAGGCCCTTGTAGCTGGTATTAAAAGTGGGCCTGTCATCACGGTGAGACTTGAGTGCTCAGTGGTTAGGTCAGGGACTTGCCAGGGCCACCTGAAGCACAGGTAGGAGCCGGGCAATTCAGCCAGGCAGATTTTAGGATAGATCTACTCTTAGGTTGCTGGATAATTGATTCGTAGGTTTGTTGGGTAGCTAAATCTGTGTCTTGGGAGGCTGGTGGGGTGGAGTGGCCCTGCTAGGTGGGATCAAAGGTGGGCCTGTGGCCAGGCGTGGTGGCACACGCCTTTAATCCTAGCACTTGGGAGGCAGAGGCAGGCGGATCTTTGTGAGTTCAAGGCCAGCCTGGTCTGCAGAGTGAGTTCCAGGACAGCTGGGGCTACAGGTAGACCCTGTCTCAAAAGGTGGGCCTGTTAAACCCTTGTCAGGTGTGGCTCTCTGGGTGGAGTCACTCTTGTAGCTGGTATTAAAAAAAAGACAGACCTCCAGAAGGAAGTGGAAACACTGAAAAAGGAAGCCAACCAGCAAAGTAAGGAGCACCACAAAGAGACTGAAAAGCTCCAAAAGGAAGTGGAAATACTAAAGAAATCACAAGATGAAATGAAAAATGAAATAGAACACTCATCCAGCCAAGAGAAAAGGAATGGAAAGAATGGAGGAAGCAGAACAAAGAATATCAGACCTGGAAGATAACACAGAGAAACTAAAAAGCTCAAATAAAGATTATGGAAAATTTAAAAATATACAAAAGTGGAACAACCAGGAAATACGGGACACTATGAAAAGATCAAACCTCTGCATCATAGGAATAGAGGAAAGAGAAGAACCTCAAGAGGATAGTATTGATCAAATCTTCAACAGAATAATAGATGAAAATTTCCCCAAACTAAAAAAAGACAAACCCATACAAATACAAGAAGCACATAGAACTCCAAATAGACAAGATCAGAAAAGAAACTCCCCACGCCATATCATAGTTAAAATGCTAGATGCCCAAAACAAAGACAAAATTCTGAAAGCTACAAAAGAAAAACAACAAGTCACATATAAGGGGAAACCTGTCAGAATTACAACTGACTTCTCGGTGCAAACCATGAAAGCAAGAAGAACTTGGAGCAAAGCATTCCCAGTATTAAAAGACTATAGATGCCAATCCAGGTTACTATACCCAGCAAAAATGTCGATTATAGTTGAAGGAGAAAGAAAAATCTTCCATGACATAAACAAAATGATAGAATATATGTCCAGAAAACCAACCCTTCAGAAAATACTTGAAGCAATTCAAAGGGCAGAAGAGAGGAGCAACTATCCCCAAACACCTAGAAAGAGAATCTAATAAAAACATAATTGCAGAAGTAGAAACCGAGACTAAAAATGCAAATGGATAATAAGGTGAAAGGAAGCAACATGCATCTTTCAATTATAACCTTAAATATTAATGGACTAAACTCCCCAATCAAAAGACATAGACTGGGAGATTGCATTAGGAAACAAAACCCATCTATATGCTGTCTACAAGAAACCCATCTCAATCTCAAGGATAGGAACCAACTTAAGGTGAAGGGATGGAAAAAATATTCCCAGCAAATGGTACCAAAAAGAAAGCAACTGTTGCTATTTTAACAGCAGACAAAATACCTAGCACTTGGGAGGCAGAGGCAGGCGGATCTTTGTGAGTTCAAGGCCAGCCTGGTCTACAAAGTGAGTTCCAGGACATCTGGGGCTACAGGGAGACCCTGTCTCGAAAAGACCAAAAA
Source organism: Rhizomys pruinosus (assembly GCA_009823505.1). Classification (NCBI taxonomy): domain Eukaryota; kingdom Metazoa; phylum Chordata; class Mammalia; order Rodentia; family Spalacidae; genus Rhizomys; species Rhizomys pruinosus. The sequence continues at coordinate 2,284 of VZQC01012855.1, read as the reverse complement.
AACAAAACAAAACAAAAAATCAGACAAAATAGACTTCAAATTAAAAGAAATCAAAAGACACAAAGAGGGCCATTACATCTTTATCAAAGGAACAATTAACCATGAAGACTACACAATCATGAATATATAAATATGCACCAAACTCTGGTGCACCAAACCTTATAAAGACAATTCTTCAGGACCTCAAGGCACAGATTAACCGCAGCACACTAATAGTAGGGGACTTCAATACCCCACTAAGTCCTTTGGACAGATCAATAGGACAAAGAATAAACAGAGACATCTGAACTGAATGATACAATACACCAAATGGACCTCACAGACATCTACCGAATATTCCACCCAAACACTGGAGAATACACTTTCTACTCAGAACCCTAAGGAACATTCTCCAAAATCAACCACATACTGGAATACAAGAAAAAACTCAACAAATACAAAAATATTGAAATAATCTCATGCATTCTATCAGACCACAGTGCAATAAAGCCCAATATCAACACCAGGATAAGCCCTAATATGTACGAGAACATGTGGAGACCAAACAATGCTCTCCTTAATAATGAATGGGTCAAGGAAGAAATAAAGAAATAAATAAAAGCATTCCTGGAACTGAAGGACAATAATAATACAACACAACAAAACCTATGGGACACTTTAAAAGCAGTCTAAAGAGGAAAGTTTAAAGCCCTGAGTACCTACATCAAAAAAAAACCACAAAAACCAAAAACAAAACAAAACAAAAAACCCCAGAAAGAGCACAAGTGAATGGTCTAACACTGCAGCTAAGAACACTTGAGAGACAACAACAAATGAACCCTAAATGCAGCAGACAGGAAAAAATAAAAAAATCATAGCAGAAATCAATGAAATAGAAACAAAGAAAACCATAAAAAAAAATCAATGAATCCAAAAGTTGGTTCTTTGAGAGAATAAACAAGATAGACAAAAGAAAGAAGGAACAACTTCAATTCAATACAATCCGTGATGAAAGGGAAAATATCACAACAGATAATGAAAAGATCCAGAAAATCATATGAGAATACTTCAAAAACCTATACTCTACTAAGTTTGAAAACCTAGAAGAAATGGTTGAATATCTGAAATCCTGGGAATCACTAAAGCTCAACCAAGAAGAGATCGACAGCTTAAACACACCAATAATATATGAAGAAATTTAAGATGTAATAAGAAAACTCCCAACTAAAAAAAAGCCCAGGCCCAGATGGTTTCATGGCAGAATTCCATAAAACATTTCAAAAAAACCATTATTACTCAAATTGTTTAGAAGGATACAAACAGAGGGAATTCTCCCAAATTCCTTTGATGAAGCCAGCATCACTCTAATACCCAAACCAGGCAAAGATACAACCAAAAAGGAGGTTTGATCTTTTCATAGTGTCCCACAGTTCCTGGTTGTTTCACTTTTGTGTATTTTTAAATTTTTCATAATCTTTCCTTGAGGTTTTTAGTTGTTCTGTGTTATCTTCCAGGTCTGATATTCTTTGTTCTGCTTCCTCCATTCCACTTCTGAGACTTTTTCCATTCCTTTCCACTTGATTGGATGAGTGTTTGATTTCCTTTTATTTTTCATTTCCTCTTCTGATTTCTTTAGTATTTCTACTTCTTTTTGGAGCCTCTCAATCTCTTCCTGTAGCTCTTTGCTTCTCTGGTTGGTTTCCTTATCTTTTTCAGCATGGGATCTGTATTAGTCAGGGTTCTCTAAAGAAACAGAAGTAACAGGATGAATATATATAGCTATATACAATTTATTGATTTGCTCACGTGACTGCAGAGTTCAAGGAGTCCAACAGTAGCTGCACCCACACTGGAAAGGCCGAAGACAAATCCAGTGGAAGCTGCTCAGTCTGCAAGGCTTACGATGTCTCAGTATGTTCCAATCCTAGTGCTTGAATAGCCCGAATGGACCTTCCAGGAGCTCTTGGGCTCGGTCTCAGTACACGCGGGATTCCGCAAAGTTGAATCAAAAGCGAGCAAGACAAAACTCACCAGCGATGAGCGAGACGTGCAAAATGCAGAGAAAAGGTACCAGGCTGTTTGCCATGGCGCCTTTTATATGCCGCCTGCCGGCAGAAGGCTAAACACACCACATTTGGCGTGGGCCACTCCGGACTTGCACGCCGGTCCATATCAGAAGACCCTTTTTCTCTTGCTATTGTTCTCTTATTCCTAGTCACAGTTCGACACCCACGGATTGAACCCACTCACAAGTCCACCCCTGTCTTAAACTTATCTATCTCTCTATATATATATATCCTATCTC